>JAFLJL010013841.1:37500-61279 GCA_018398815.1 Conus ventricosus | reverse complement strand
ACTGTTGTAATCAGAACTCATTTCACTTTGCCATCTCCCTTCGTGAAGCACGGAGGGGCGAGCACCTCAACGTATGATCTGAAATTCTTTTTAATTTACAATATTCAATTTAGCTCACGGTTTCCTTTAATTTCCATCATTTTTCTGTTTCCCAGATTTCCCCTTTTTAAAACGTCCTTGTCTAAAAACCATTACCGTTGTTGTTCTTAATAAATCCTAAGGTGAAAATATTTACACGATGAATTAATGAAATCAAGCTCGTTTTGGAACCCCCACCCCCCCCCCCCCCCCCCCCCCCCCCCCCCCCCCCCCCCCCCCCCCCCCCCCCCCCGCCCCGAGGTGTATCTCACAAAGATTTATATCATACGCAGGCAACAATAGAACAGCTGGAATGGACTGGGAAGCAATTGAGAACCATGAACACCATTAACATCAAATGCTGTTGCAATTACACATTGAACTAAGAACATAGCCTTGTCTCACTCCAACTGGACGTCAAAATCAGTCTGTATATCAATCTCTCTCTGACCCAAAAAAACAACATACTTACGATAGCAATAACAGCGTTCATAATTTTCCAGGAAATTTCGCTTCTTTTAACAATTTCTATTTGAGGAATTCGCTGGAACAGAATCAAAGGCCTTTTGTCAAAAAAAGCTCTTTTCAGCGTAAGCATTTAATGTGAATAAGTGATACTGTTGTTGAATTTACCCATCCCTGAATGCGGCTTGCGACTTTGTCAGTTGTCATCTTATTTAAAATCCATGCAATGTGTCTGTGATTTGCTGCAGAGGTATAATAATTATAAATAAATATCAGAAGAGAACCTCCTCCTCCCTTTCTGTTAAATCGAAAACTAGTTGCCTGTTTCCCTTCTCTGGATCCCACACCTTTTTCAAAACGCATACGGGAACAGTTTTGTAATGAAATGGCTTGTAGTACCCTCATAGGCACTAAGCACCTCTGACAGTACACCATCTGCTCCAGGTGCGTGTCTTCTTTTCAGCTGATTAATTGTATCAAGGGCCCCATTTTCCCGTATGGGATAATTCAGATCTGCATGAGTGACAGTATCATTTTCTAAACCTGTAATTGTCTCTGAACTATATAAACTGCTGAAAATGACGGTATTGGTTTTCATTGATGTAAGTGCAAGCTGAACTTTACTTTGTTCCAGAAATCTGCTGTCGTTCTGTCCAAAAGCAAGAGGAATCTTTGCTGAAGGAAGAAAGGCTGACCTTTTCCCCATTACAGGTCAATTTTTTTTCTTTTAAAGTAATGACTTGGAAGCTGTAGGAGTCTTGATAGAAGCTATCAGAGAGAGAGAGAGAGAGAGAGAGAGAGAGAGAGAGAGAGAGAGGGAGAGAGAGAGAGAGAGGAGAGAGAGAGAGAGGAGAGAGAGAGAAGCGAGAGAGAGAGAGAGAGAAGAGAGAGAGAGAGAGATTGGGGAGAGAGAGAGAGAGAGAGAGAGAGAGAGAGAGAGAGAGAGAGAGAGAGAGAGAGAGAGAGAGAGAGAGAGAGAGAGAGGCAAAGCAGTTCAAGTACCCCGACCTTCGTCCAAAAAACACTGATTTCGGGGGAGGGCAGGTGTAGAAGGAAACAAGAGAATGATTACAGGTACGTTCTGAAAGCGAACTCTCAAACTAACAGTTCAACTCTAAACGCATATACATACATACCCCCCCCCCCCCCACACACACACACAGACACAAGCACACACACTATCTCTGTCTATCTGTCTCTCGTTCTCTCTCTCTCTCTCTCTCTCTCTCTCTCTCTCTCTCTCTCTCTCTCTGTGTGTGTGTGTGTGTGTGTGTGTGTGTGTGTGTGTGTGTGTGTGTGTGTGTGTGTGCGTGTGTAGGTGTGGTGTGTGTGTGTGTAGGTGTGTGTATGTGCTTGCGTACGTACGTGTGCGTGCG
Organism: Conus ventricosus; assembly: GCA_018398815.1. NCBI lineage: Eukaryota > Metazoa > Mollusca > Gastropoda > Neogastropoda > Conidae > Conus > Conus ventricosus. The sequence continues at coordinate 59,360 of JAFLJL010013841.1, read as the reverse complement.
TGCGTGCGTGTGTGTAGTGAATAACGTGTTAAGTCTAGCATACAGCTTATGGGAGCATTATTAAGAGAAAAGCATTATTGATAGAAACTTTGAACGTGACGAACGAAACACAATATACAATAGTATATACATATGGAGGTGATAACCTACATCTAGTCATTTTCGTCTTTCCTGTAATACCACAAGAAACATACCAAGATAAGTTTATGTCTGTAAATGTTATTACTCCCTTCAAGCAATTCATAGAACTGTAAAAGGGTAAAGCTATTCAAAAGCTGTACTTTTAAGTCATTGCTCCTAAAACACTCTAAAAGGATGGGTTTCATCTGGAAATTCAGTCTGACAAAATGGACAAACTCCATCAATGGACATTGTTTTTGAATGATGAAACATTGGATACCGTTTGTAAAATGAGAGAGAGAGAGAGAGAGAGAGAGAGAGAGAGAAAGGGAGGGAGAGAGAGAGAGAGAGAGAGAGAGAGAGAGAGAGAGAAAGAGGGAGAGAGAGACAGAGAGAGAGAGAGGAGAGAGAGAGAATTTTACTGCACTTAATTAAAGTTTTTATTTAAGTGGGTTTTTTATAGCTTTTTAAAAAAGTATTATTATAACATTGTTAACGGTGGTAACGTAGGCGAAATAGCTGTCGTCCTCATTACGGGCTAGTTTTATTCCTCATAAGAATGTCCATAGCTACGTTCCTGTGTTAACAATTGTACAGAAAGAGTTTGTGTTGTGTGTGTGTGTGTGCGCGCGCTCGCGTGCGTGTATATGTGTCTGTGCGAGCGTAATCTGACAAACGAACAGACAAACAGGCAGGTAGACAGCAAACACAAATGCAAATAGATTCTCGATGCAAGTCACTGAGATGTTTGTTACTTAAGCGTAATATATATATATATATATATATATTATAATATATATATATATATATAGAATGCTGAACAATTAAGTAGTGGGGAAAACAAGTGCAGGTTAACAATTCTTCAGTCCTTATAGTAATGACTTGGCAAAGATTTGAACTTAAAAAAAAAAAAAAATTGAAGATGAAGAAAATGGGGGGAATATATTATAACTATGAGAAGCCCTTCACTAGCTGCCTGAGGGAACCATCGCAATCCCTCTCGAAGGCACATTTATTTGTATTGCCTGCTCCTAGGCCTTTCGTCCGCTGGGTCGGACTCATCAGGGAGACACGGCTGATTGTGTCTGTGCTCTTGGTGTCAAATAGAGACACACCACAGTCCATAATTCTGTGGTGTTCTCACCACCAAGGGCTCAAGAAAGAATCCAACAGCACCCCCAAAGCAGCCAGTGAAGGGTAGTAAATGGAACAAAACAAAGGTGTGGAGAGGAAAAAAGTTGCTGAAAAACTAAAAGCATTATTCAAACAGTATAAAATGTAGGGGACAATCATAATTACCATTTGATACTATTACAAACATGAAAAGACGCCTACCATGCAGAAAAAGTACTGTTCCTGGTGACAGTATGAAAAGTGCATTGAAGCCAATAACACGAATCTTTAGACAGTACTTAATTACTGTTTATCTTGATGATATTAACAGCTTTCATCGCGAAGCTTTCGAAGGAAGAAAACTCTTGAAAAATGAGTTGTCGTTCCTGGTGATATCAGTAGTGTTTACGAACCCCAGCAAAGCCCCACCCCGTCCCTATATCTTCCCCATCAAACTCTCTACAGCTGGGTATCCCGCATGAGCCATTCTTCATACCCGGGGTGAGGGTCGACGTAGAATTTGGATGCAGCAAGGACAAACGAACGGGGGTAACACAGGCAGGGAGGAGAGGGGATGGGGTGGAGGGGGTAGGGGTGGGGTGGGGTGAGGGTTGACATACTTACCCAGATGCTGCTGGTCGTAATTAGGGTTGCGCTTGATGTCCTCTTCGCTGGGGAATAGATTGTGGGATTCGCAGCTCGAATCTGAAACATAGCATAATTCAATCAGTAAATGAATGGAAGACGTTTCAATAACCTGCCACACATACTAGACAGAATAAAACAGGAAAAGGTTTGTGGGAGGGATTCGCAGTTCGAATCTGAAACACATAGCAGACAATCAGTAAATAAATGTTAGACGTTTCAATACCCTGCCACACATACTAGAGAGAATAAAACAGGAAAGGTTTGGGGGTGGGGGGTGTGGATTAGCAGTTTGAATCTGAAGCATATCACAGATAATCAGTGAATGAAAGCTTTTTTCCTGATTCTGCCACACACATTCAAAAAGTTCTTTTTTTTTCAACGTGCACAATTCCGAATATGAGGTTATCGTCTAGTTTCAAATTGGAAAAGAAAAAAAAAGTATTGTGTGGTATGTGACATTTGATGTGGTGACTGTGATAGAGATTACTTTTGGCAAAGCTTTGCGAATACTTTGCACCAGACCTAACCAGCTTTTAAAAACTTGAAGGGCAGTCCGGAGAGTGCAGGCGTCTGCCAAGATCGGACGAATCCTGGATCCGCTCTTAGATCCGGATCCGCACCAAAATTTAACAGCTTCGTCCTTGGACACCACACTCCATCTTTCCATCACGTTTTGTCAAACTCTTTTTTTTTTTCCTGCCTAATAAGGCTGAAAGACATACAGATAAAAATGGACACGGGCAGAGGCGTAACCTCCATGGCAGGGTGAGAGAGAGAGAGAGAGAGAGAGAGAGAGAGAGAGAGAGAGAGAGAGAGAGAGAGAGAGAGAGAAGAGAGAGAGAGAGAGATACGTCTTTACAGCCTTTACAACTTCAGTATTCAAAGAAGAAGAGAGAGTGATAACAGACCGTATCTCGCAATTTGCAGATGATACAGTGTTTGTGCTGAACAACAGATGACTTGTATACAGCATTAAACGCCATGTCCAGCAGAATTGTGAGAACTGATATATGTATCAACAGACACGCACGCTAGCACGTACAACGCACGCACGCGCGCGCTCACACACACACACAATACACACACACACAGCACACACACTCACACAACACCCACACCACACACACACAGCACGACACACAACGCGCGCGCACTACGCACGCAACGAACAACACACACAACACAGACAAACAGCAGCAGACAACGACAGACACACACACCACACACACACACACACACACACACACACACACACACACACACACACACACACACACACGCACCACACGACACCGACGCACACACACACGCACATACGACACACACATACAAAAAGACACACAGAGAACATATACAGACACAGACAACACAGACACAGGAGAAAAGAGCAGACAGACAGACAGACAGACAGACACACACACACACACACACACACACACACACACACACACACACACACACACACACACACACACACACAGTCTCAGCACGCTCGGCTAATGCGCAGGTCAAACACCCGCCAAGCCGTATCCATGAGGTCCTCGTCTGAAATCCTTTCATCTTAATCACTAATTCATTCACCCAACAGCAGTAAATCCTGCGCAGTTGGTCTCATAGTTCAGCAGATGTGGCCAGTGTAGCTGGAACCAGCCGACATGAAGTGGCACCGCTTTGATGACACTGAAACTGAAACGATCTCCCACAACTATTTTCAACAGGAAAAATTCGAAATGTGTCAACTTTTCTCGCAGAGGGCAAAATATTGACGAGGCAACAAGCTCCTTACAGTACAGAAACAACTGAATTGTGCAAAAAACAAAAACAAAACAAAAACAAAACAAAACAAAACAAAAACAACAACAAAAACCCTAACGTTCTGTTAGACACTAAACTCTTAACATTTGATGGAATGACATTTCCCCATATGGTTACATGGATATGAGGTTTGAATTAAAGTACACTGTCTTATACGGTGAAACCGGACAATTCCCTTCAAAATTTGAAGGCGAAGAGAATGTTCAAGTAAGTAAGCACTGATTATACATCAAAGCTCTTACGTTCTACATATAAATTTATCTCCGAGTAATCCATAAGAGATAAATATGAATATGTTTCATTCTGCCATAAATGTACTGCAACATGACCTTGGAAAAAGCGACATGTGCTTAGACTAGTTCGGACTTCCCTTTTGAAAATAGAAAAAAAATCAAGCAACAAATTACGAGGATCTTAAAAGGTGAATGCGTCCAACAATGGTCTTCAGATTTGGATCCTGATGATTTTTCTGAAACAATAGACTGTTTAAATGCGAATTTTCATCTCCCAGAAAAACAAACAAACAAAAAAACATTGCATTATCGTTTATACGTACGCTTCAGTTTTTTTAACCTCCAATTGCCTGCGCAGAGACAAACAACACAACACAAACACACAAACAACACAAACAACACAAACAACACAAACAACACAAAATCACGTAAAAAAAAAGTAATATCAAAGAACTCGAAGATGAATTTCATTATGTAGGACTAGTAAAGTGTCCATGTCCCCCCTTTTTCATGAACATAGAACGAAATTTCTGACGCTTTATCTACATACGCCCAAATGTTTTAAAGCTTATATTATAGCTTTTCAGTAGGTTCAAACCTAAATTAACAAAAATTCGTAACCTTTCGTAACCTTTCTGAAAAAATCCTGAATGTTTTGAATGAGTACTGTACAAATGGTGTTACTACATCTTTGTTTTTGCTCTAGTTATCATTTTACGAAATGACGTCAGTTACATGCACATTACCAGGACGAAAATCCGCCTCTTCAATTCAGACGTCAAATCCGTCCTCTTATATGGATCAGAGACCTGGCGAACCACAAAAAAAACCATCATTCAAAAACTGCAGACGTTCGTTAACAGCTGCCTGCGAAAGACCCTCCACATCCACTGGCCAGAGACAATCAGCAACAAAGAGCTGTGGGAAAGAAGCAACCAACTGCCAGCAGAGCAAGACATCCGCAAAAGAAGATGGCGGTGGATAGGACACACGCTCCGAAAGCCGCCGGACAACACCAGAAAAGCCCTGACCTGGAATCCCCAAGACAAAACGCAGCGAGGAAGACCAAGAAACACCTGGAGGCGGGACCTGGAAGCGGACACCAGGCAGATGGCTTACAGCTGGAGCGAATTAGAAAAGATTGCCCAGGACCGTGGGCGTTGGCGGGCAGTCGTTGGTGGCCTATGCTCTGGCAAGAGCAATGGGCCTGAGTAAGTAAGTCACATGCACAGTTGTTACATTCTTCACACGATCATGAACGTGCCGCGTGTCATGCACCCTCCCATGGGGAATCAGAAAGACGTGCCGCGTGTCATGCACCCTCCCATGGGGAATCAGAAAGACGTGCCGCGTGTCATGCACCCTCCCATGGGGAATCAGAAAGACGTGCCGCGTGTCATGCACCCTCCCATGGGGAATCAGAAAGACGTGCCGCGTGTCATGCACCCTCCCATGGGGAATCAGAAAGACGTGCCGCGTGTCATGCACCCTCCCATGGGGAATCAGAAAGACGTGCCGCGTGTCATGCACCCTCCCATGGGGAATCAGAAAGACGTGCCGCGTGTCATGCACCCTCCCATGGGGAATCAGAAAGACGTGCCGCGTGTCATGCACCCTCCCATGGGGAATCAGAAAGACAAATCTGTGTTTTGTCTTGTCTTCTCCCTCTCCTTGCTCACCTCCCGTCTCCACCATACCCCCCCCCCCCCCCAACACACACACACCCTTGCCATCTTAATAGTGCTGATCCACCACGGCGGCTCGTGGTGCAGTTAACTACTGTGCCGTGGAATCCCAGAGACGTAATCCACCGAGACTGTCTTGTATTGTGATGTATTGTGCTGTGTGGCGTTGTGCTGTGTTGTGCTGTGTCGAGCTGTGCGGTGCTGTGTTGCGTTGTGCTCTGTTGTGCTCTGTTGTGTTGTGTTGTGTTGTGTTATGCTGTGCTGTGCTGTGTTGAGCTGTGCTGTGTTGAGCTGTGCTGTGTCGAGCTGTGCTGTGTTGAGCTGTGCTGTGTTGTGTTGTGCTGTGTTGAGCTGTGCTGTGTTGTGCTGTGCTGTGTTGTGCTGTGTTGAGCTGTGCTGAATTGTGCTGTGCTGTGTTGTGTTGTGCTGTGTTGTGTTGTGTTGTGTTGTGCTGTGTTGTGTTGTGCTGTGTTATGTTGTGCTGTGTTGAGCTGTGCTGTGTTGAGCTGTGCTGAATTGTGCTGTGCTGTGTCGCGATGTATCGCGTTGCGTAGTGTTGCGCTGTGTGTGTGTGTGTGTGTGTGTGTGTGTGTGTGTGTGTGTGTGTGTGTGTGTGTGTGTAAATGTGTGAGTCTCTCTCTCTCTCTCTCTCTCTCTCTCTCTCTCTCTCTCTCTCTCTCTCTCTCTCTCTCTCTCTCTCTCTCTCTCTCTCCCTCCTCTCTCGCTTGGAAACAATAGACCCATTTGATTCACGATCACAAACAGATAACCAACTTCAGGTATTGTTGGACATGCGCTATAAACAACCATCGTGCATAAGAATAGAAAAGGAACTATTATGCCTCAGACACAGCACAAACAAAGGAGAAGCATTTCGGAAATATCTGACTTCCAACACCCCCCCCCCCCCCCCCACCACCACCACCACCATTCCACCTGCACTCACTCTTCACACTCACCAACCAACCAACCAACCAACCAACCAACAACCAGTGAAACAAGCAATGCAAGCACCCCCTCACCAACTCACTAACCGACTGACTGACTGACTGATATTCATCCAATCCACACGTTATTACGCGCGGAACACTAAACGTCCTGCCCTGTCTGGCACGGCCCTTAGCGACACCGTCTGCGGCAAGATCAAGGCGATTTGTTTGTTTATGTCTCTGTGTTGACATCCTGAGCCACATTATCCGGCACGTAGCCCAGACATAAGGGGGGGGGGGGGGGGGGAGGGGGGGGGGGGGGGGGGGGGAGGGATGAAGGGGGAGGGCGTTCAAGTAGCTGACAACGTTTGCTGACAACGTGAGCTGTTCTTATTCCATCCCTTCCTCCCCCGTCCTCCCGCCCCCCTTCCCCGTGCTAATCCTTCTGTTCATACCTTCCACACACACACACACACACACCATACACAACACATGCTATGGTTGGTATCTAAAACATTCGCCTGAAGGCAAATGCTTGTGTGTGTGTGTGTGTGTGTGTGTGTGTGTGTGTGTGTGTGTGTGTGTGTGTGTGTGTGTGTGTGTGTGTGTCTGTGTGTGTGTGTCTGTGTGTGTCTGTATGTGGTTACTGTGCATTCAGCAGTGTGCGTTTGCCCGTAAGGCCTTTTTATGTACATTTTTGGCACTAATATGTTTTCATATACTTCTTACTATTTTTTTTTTTTTTTAGATCTGGGGGTGCAAAACTAAAGGGGTGGTGGTGGTGGTGGTGGTGGTGGGGTGGGGGTGGGGGGCTGTATGTTATAAGCCATCAGATGTCAGTAGTGAAGTAAGGCACGTATGTCAGGACTGCACTTTGCTGTTGTTTCTTTTTCAGGGTGTGATTTCATGTTGTGGTTCGTTGCGTGACTTGACTTTTTTTCTTGCGCGAGTTTGTTAGGCCTAAAAAGCAAACAACCCCAAAAAAAACCAACAACAAACAAACAACAACAACAACAACAACAACAACAACAAACAAACCTCTGTGCGGTCGGCAGGGCCATAATGACTTGTAACATAAAGTCAATCCAAGTCAATCTAAATATCTTACTGTTTGACGCATGCACCCATGAAAGATAACCAACCCATCCACACTGTTCTCGCCTAAGGAAAAAAAAAAAAAAAAAAAAAAAAAAAAAAAGCAAGAGTGACGGCTCTCTGCACCCCAAATCTCCGCAAACAGTGCAGACATTGCTTCAGTTCTGAACGCACGTGTGGTTCCTGGTTCCTGACTGAGTGCACACAGAACCTGCTGCTGATGTCCTGATTGTTTCCGGATTTTCGGTAGCGTTTCTGCTGAACAGAAAGGGGGGGAAGGGATGGTGGGTAGCGTCAGCGAGTAGAAAGGGTGGAGGGTGGGGTGGGGGTCGGCTGGTGGTGGTGGTGGTGGTGGGGGGGGGGGGGGGGGGGGACGGGAGACAGGGGAGGGGAACGTGGGTGAGTGTGTGAGGCTGGGGTCTGGATGGGCGGGGGGGGGGGGGGGGGGGGGGATGAGGTGTTTCAGACGGGGATGTGATAAGACTGAGTCACTGGTTGGCTGGTTGTGTGTTTACTTTAACTGCTCTTTGAGTTAAAGTGTTTACGATGTTCTTGCTGACGGGTCTTGTGTTTGTCTTTATAACGCTTGAAGATGGTTTAGTTTCTTCTTTCTTTCTTTCGTTCCGTCTTTCTTTCCTTCTTTTCTTTTTTTCTTTCTTTCTTTCTTTCCTTCTTTCTTTCCTTCCTTCTTTCTTTCTTTATTATCCATTTCTTTCTTTCTTCCTTTATTTCTTTCTATCTTTTTTCCTTCTTTCTTTCTTTCCCTCTTTCCTTCTTTCTTTCTTTCTCCTCCTTTTCTAACTCCCTCTTTAGCTTTTTTATTTTTTGTTTGCCTGTCTTTCTTTTTTCCTTCTAAATTTTCTTTACCGCATCATATCTATCACAGTACTATTACCGTCTCCATCATCATCATCATCATCATCATCATCATCATCATCATCATCATCATCATCGTTCTACTCCTCCTCCTCCTCAGTATGAGTGGGCAATAATAGAAGTTGTGGTAGCAGTATAAGCAAAAAGGACACTACGCACAGTTTCATCTATTTGTATTACGGGGGAGAGAGAGAGAGAGAGAGAGAGAGAGAGAGAGAGAGAGAGACAGAGAGAGAGAGACAGAGAGAGAGAGAGAGAGAGAGAGAGAGAACGAGCGCGAGCGTGTGAGCGAGTTTTATCCATAATAGCAACACACACACACACACACACACACACACACAGACCTACAGAAAAGAGAGGGCACTGTATTTCTGTAATGGCAGGGGCAAGACCCCTCACGGACTACCACCTTAAACACCTTTACACATTTTGTGACCTTAGCCAACAAATAGAAAAAGAGAAAATTCCCACTTAGCTAGCGCACCAGCGGGCCGCCATCACCACTCAACGTGGGTAAATGTCACGTCCAAGGGTTTTGCCCAGTGACTGATTACTACGCCCATCGGAAATCTCTTTTGCTTTGTCCCGAGGCGAAAGTTCACTCGCCAGGGAAAAGTGCCCTTAGTAAGCTTGAAAAGGGCAGTGTTGAGAAGGAGGACTGATCAGTAATGAGAACACTGGGAGGATGGAGAGGACGAGGAGTAAGGGAAGGGGTGGGGGGAGTGGGCGGGGGAGGGAGGTAGGTGGAGGGAGGCGGGGGAGATTGTTGGGGGAGGGTGTGTTGGGGTGGACCATGTGAGGGGTTGTATGGTGGGGGTGGTGAGAAGAAAAGCAAAAAGAGCAGGTCGTGAATGCCGATTTATCTACAGGCACAGAACCTCGAGTTTGAGTTTGTGGATTTGTAGAACGCTAAGGTTTTGAGTAGTCCATCCTTGCAGGAGATGGAGATGCCCGGAGAGCTACGGGATTATTATTTTTTGTGTGTGAATTTGATTGAAAGGCGAAAATTCTAGCCAGAGTTCATGAACGAGAGAAGATCTTATTCTAGTATGGATATGACTCCAGCCGTCATTGATTTAATTTTGAACAGCCCTGCTACAGCGGGGTGTGGTTAAGACTAGTATGCCCTGCTTCTGGTTTCACATGAAAAGAGGCATAGAAAAGTCCCATTTGGTTCTCTTGGTGACATTGCTGATTACCGAGAAAACCTGGTTGTTAAATTCAAAAGAGAATATGAACTAATGGCTTTGGGTGGATGTTGCTGGTTGGTGGCCTTTTGTCGAGAAAGAAAGGAAGGCCTTCAGTCCATCAGTGTCAGGAATGGGAGTGGAAAGAGAGACAACTTCTTGTGAGAAGAGGAGGTTGGGTTGGAAAGTAGGATGTGTATTGAATGAGTTGCTCATGATAAGTGTCGATTGTGGTCTTTGAGGCATGTAGCAGGCTTTGTACTATGAGTTGCAGGAGGAGGTCAGAGTATTTTGAGATGTGTTCTGCGGGGCTGGGCGAGTCAGCATTGTGTAGTTCAGTCGGTAGAAAACAGGCTGTCTGGTGACACACGTTATGAGGAGTTGGACTGTCTTGGGAAAGTTGCAAAGTGAGACGACTGCAGGCGGAAATCTAATGTTAGCGAACCGTCAAGAGAAACGTGGACAAATGAGTCACAAGATAACACACTTTTTTGTCTTGTGTCTTGTTTGTCCGCGTTTCTCTTGACGGTTGGGAAACATTTATTTAAGATTTGTCTTGGGAAAGTTTTGTTTTGTTGGATTTCCGGTTGACTGCTTGAAATGAGGGATTTTTTTAAAATTTGAAGATAAATGATGAGGTGGATGGCGTGCAGGATGAGATATCACATAGTCGTCTGTACGCTTCTTGCATACACATCTCTTTGTTCCAAACCACCATCACGCCGCCGTCGTCAGCTGGTTTACTGACAATATCCCACAGCTTTTCTTCCTTTCATGAAGGATTGGAAAGACGAACAGGTTTGAATTTTATTCCGGATATTTCTTTTCTGCATTTTTGGGATTCTACGATGGTGGAATTTTTGATGGGTGATTAACAGAGATCTGAGGAGCGGAAAAGGCGGATGAAATACATGAAATTCTCTGCAGAGTAACTGAAAGTAAGTCAGCATCTATCAGGTAAATGAAAGTGTCAGAACTGTCTGGTAGTAAGAGAGGGGGCGGGGGGTGGGGTACACTTTCAAGAGCAATCATCCACCATAGTTTTCTGAAAAAATATCTTGATGTCGAGAGGGTCTTGGATATCTGTCGGTGGCGGGATGAGTAGAGATGAATTCAAAACCTTCTGCTAGCACTGACCTTTCACTGTTGGTGAGAGTGAAGTTGTCGTGGATTCAGTGAACAAGATGAGTGTTCTTCAAAGGTGGTGGTGGGGTCGGTGTTCAGTTTGCAGGCAAAGCTAGTCTGGGAAGCTTATTCTACGTTGGCTGAGTGGTTTGGATGATTTGTCTTCTACAGTGATTATACATGCATTGATTGTGCACATGAATGAGCTGAGTCGTGAGGCATTTAGTAAGGGCATGATGATTGTGGTTTTCGTTTGAAATGTTGATGAAGACGGGAAAGAGATTCAACGGAGGCGTTGAGTGTTTTATGCGCAGAAAGCATGAGTTTACGGCTGGCTTGGAATAGAATCACTGTTGTGGTGGTGTTGAGAATGGGATTTACGAGGTTGGAAGGAGTGCGAAAAAGGGAGAAACCATTGGGAGGAGGTGGGGGTGATATGTAGTTTGGGTAGTGTTTAAGAAAGTTTAGTTGAGATGCTGACTTTGCTGTTTTATGAAAGTGTGTTCTGGCACATTCTTGAGCAAAGAGTTGGATGGCGAGTGGTAGAAAATGAACGGACTAGCAAAAAACTGGTATGGTTGTGAGAAAAGGACTGGATGCTTTGGGTCTTTTTATGTCAGTGTCAGTAGAAGGAAATATTAGGCTAAAACGTGACAAATGTTAAACAACGATGGCATAAAACGAACAGACAAAGCAATGCAGGGTAACTTTCAGTTTGAAGCAAGCTAATCTAGAGGTGGAGTGACTGCAGGCAGGAAAATGACAGCCAAGAGAGATGAGATTTGGTGAATGTGGGGTGTGGTGAGGATGGAACATGGAGGGAGCAGGGAGTAAGGAGGAGGTATGAAAGGGGTCACGAGGAGAGAATGGACCAGATACGTCTGAGACAGGACAGGGGGCATTGTGTTCCCAAACAGGCTGAGGCAGGGCCCTTAACTCGCTTCGCCTTGACTGTACCCTCAAAGCCTCCACATCGCATTTTTTGGCCTTAGTCAACAAAACCTCTTTCCCATCCAAGTAACCAGGGCAACCACACCACTACCACGTCATCACTTAACATGAGTAAATGCCACGTCGAAGGGTTTTGCCGGGTAAATGATCATTAAGGCCATTAGAAGTCGGTTCCGCTTCATCATAGACTGAAAGTTTTGCTCGCTTCGGAAAATTGGCTTTTCTAAGCTTTCAAAGGGCAGTGCGGAGGAGATTGACAAATCAGTATTGAAAAAAACAACAACAACCTTGGACGGCAAAGAGTAAGGGAGGTGGAAGATTGGGGGGGGGGGGGGGAGGATACATCAAAAAAGGGTAATGGGAAGTTGGTGATGGTTGGGTGGAGTGGACGAATGGGAGTGGTATGGTGTGGGTGGAGTGGACGAATGGGAGTGGTATGGTGTGGGTGGAGGGAAGAAAACACAGAGCACAGCACAGACCACGGTTATAGACTGCTTCAAGAGATTTGTGAATGCTCATTATATCAGATTATCAATACGTTAGCTTTAAGGACACGGTGGGGGAGGGGAGTGAGGGTTGAAGAGGGCTAGAGAGATCGATCGATCGATAGATAGAGCAGGTAGGTAGGTAAGTAGGTAGAGAGAGAGAGAGAGAGAGAGAGAGAGAGAGAGAGAGAGAGAGAGAGAGAGAGACTGGGAGGGGGGGGAGAGGATAGACGATTGTAACTCACAAGGTTGAGAGGGAGAAGACTACAGGCAAGAGCGAAATTTGACGAATGTGGGGTATGGAGAGGACGGCAGAAGTGCGGGGGTGGAAAGGGGGTCGCCAGGGAGGGAGGAAGGGGGGATTGCATGTGGGGGGAGGGGAGGTTATTTAAAGAAGAGGAGACATTGGTTTTTTTCTTCTTTTTTTTCATGAAGGTCAGGACAAATTCTCTCCCCAACTTTGCCTCGACTGAAGACTCATAGACTGAAGACTCATAGACTGCTTTTTTGGCCCAAGACAACACAACAACTTCCCCACTCAGCTACTAGGCCAGCAGGTTACTGCCACCACTTGGCAAATGTCACGTAGGTTTGACATGCTGGATGATTACTACGCCCATTCGAAATCTTGTTCTGCTACGTCCTGCGTCGAAAGTTCAGTGGACTGGGGGAAATGGCCAAATGGAGCTTCTAAAGGGCAGCGCTGAGGAGAAGGAGGACAAACCACTATTAAATTGGGGTGGATGGAGGGTAAGGTGGCAAGGTGAAAGAGGGCTGGGGTGGAGGAAGGGAGAAAGATGGTGGTGGTGGTGGTGGATGGACGGATGGGGGTGAACCAGGTGGGAGGGTGTTATGGAAAAGACTGGTTTACCAATGCACGTTTACTCACACGCACATAACACACAGTCGTAGGTTAGTTTGAGAAGTTGTGGTTCATGGGATTTGGGGAAGATTGTTAGGTCTTAATATCAAACGGTTTGCACGAGAAAGATGTCAGGAGAGACAGACAGACAGACAGACAGACAGAGACTTAGACAAAAAGAATTTTGTCCATAACACCACTATACCAACGAATATTTTAAAAACAACACTGGAATTTCCATGCAAGGACAGATTTACTTTCACATAAGGTATTCAGTACACCACACTATGTCAAAAGGAACTGGTCTCTTCAGACTGAAAAAAAAGTCCTACAAGCTACTAACAAAAACAATCAAACATAAAGATATAGCATCAAACTTCCTTGCCCCTTGAAAAAAATCAAAACGTTGGAAGGGAGAAGCTAAAGGATTATACCCCTTGGCAGTGGAGAGCTGCTGAAAGTTTGCAGGCAAGCGGGAGGACATTTGGTGAATTGGGGGTAGGACCGAGGGTTGGTGGAGAAGGATGGAGTGAAAGTGGTCATGGGGAGTGGGAGGGGGAATGGTGGTGGAGCATCTGGAGTGGCAGGGAAGCATTGTGTTCTCATAAAGCCCAGGGCCAAGATCCTCACCAGTTCTGCCTGGACCTCAGAATCTATACATTGATTGTTCCGCCCAATTCTTCTAACCTTCTATCCCACTCAGCTACTGGGCCCCACCTCTACCACTCAACGCGTGCAAATGTCACGTCGAAGCGTTTTGCCGGGTGAATGATTGTTACGCTCGTTCAAAATCAGTTCTGCTTTGTCCCAAGGCGAAAGTTCACTCCGCCAGGGAAAACTGTCCATTCTGAGCTTTCAAAGAGGGGTACTGAGGTGAGGAGCAAGACCAATCAGTATTGAAAATAAGTTGAATGGACCGAGGATAGGGCTGGAAGGGGACAGGTGAAAGGTGATGGTGGTGGTCGGATGAGGTGGATTAGGGGGGAAGGGGTGATATGGTGGTAGCAGTGTGAAGAAAACCCCAAAGCACATCCTGAATTTGCATTGTTGGTTTGTTCGTGGGCATAAAACACGAAAATACTTTGGTACAAGCTATTCTGGCTCAGGAGAGTTGGGGATAATTGTTGCGTTTGATTGTTAGATGGTTAGCTTGAAAAGGGGAGTGTGTGGTGAGAAGTTGGGTTGAGAGGAGAGAGAGAGAGAGAGAGAGAGAGAGAGAGAGAGAGAGGATTTCCAATTTTGTCCATCACGTCATGAAACGCACGCATTCTTCTGACTGAAAAACGCCTAGCAAGCCAACCAAAAACGAACAATAAAAACAAACAAACAAGCGAGGTGAAGTGAAAACCTGGAAGATTAAAACCCTCAGGCCTGGAGATTTGGAGGAAGATAGCAGGCGAGAAAAGATTAATGAATGTGGGCTGTGGGGGGTGAGGGAGAAGGAGGAGGGATCATGGGGGAAGAAGGTAGAGCGAGGAGACTTTTGGAGAGGAGGTGATGGCATTGTGTTCCTGTGAGGATTGTGCTTTGCCTGGTCTGCAGCCTCGAAACCTGTGGAATGTGGTTTCAGCCCAAACTAACAACCCTCCTTTCCCACTCAGCCACATGGCTAATGGGCCACCACATCATTCAATTCGTCTGAATGTCACGTCGAAGGGTTTGATCTGATGAATGATTACAGTGGCAATCAGAAACCTGTTCTGCTTTGTCCCACAGCGAAAGCTATTTCAGCCTGGAAAACGGCTTTTCGTGTGCTTTTGAGAAGGAGGACTAATTCGGAACGAAAACAAAAACTGGACGGGAAGGTGAGGTAGAAGGGGGAAGGTTGAAGCGTTGGGTTGGCTGGATAGGGAGGACTAGGTGATGGGTTGGTATGGTGAAGGTGATGAGGAGAAAAAACAAAGAATGTGTCGTGAAAACGCAGAAAACGCAAGCGTAGGTAGCTTCGTGTCCTTCATGCTCAAGAAATTTGGCGTTCATTAATCTGTCAGATCATTAAATGCTCTACTAGAAAAGAAAATAAAGAGAGAGAGAGAGAGAGAGGAGAGAGAGAGAGAGAGAGAGAGAGAGAGAAACACAGACGTGGGAGCAGATGGGGCAGGCAGAACCTTAGAGTTTTGTCCATAACATCACTGAAACGAAACAAAACAAAACAAAACAAAACAAAAAATCAGAGGCAAAGATGAATTTAGATGATAATAACCTTCAGGGCAGAAAGTTGGCAGAAAATAATAGCAGACTGCAGGGAGATTTTTTATAAATGGAGTAGGTAAGGCGGGAGATAGGGAATAGGAAGGGAGGAAAATGCGCCTCTGCAGGAGACAAGAGGCCATTATACTTCCATTAGTGTGTGGCTAAGTCCCCTCACCAGCATTGCCTCGGCTGCAACCTCGAAACCTGTACATTGCTTTTCTTTGGTCCAAACCAGCAAAACCCCTTCTCCACTTAGACACAGAGCCACCACCACCACTAAGTGCATGTAAATGTCACGTCGATGAAGGGTTTTGCCTGGTCAATGACTACTACGTCCTATGGCGAAAATTCACTTCGCCGATAAATTGCCCGGACTGAGCTTTTAAAAGGGCAGCATCCAGGAGATGGACAAATCAGTATTGAGAAAAGTAGATGGATGAAGGGTGAGGTGGGAAGCAGATCGGGTATGGGGGTGGTGATGGTGGTGTCGGGATGACCAGGTGGGGTGATGTGGTGGTAGTGGTGAGATGAAAATCGAAAAAGCAGGTAGTGAATGTTGTGTGGTCTGTTAACTGGCAGAAAACTCGAGTGTTACGTCCTTCTGGCTTCAGAGATTTGGGGAGGATCAGATTATTAAAACGTTAGCTTACAAGAAGGGTGGGAATATGGAGTATGGGTTTAAAGAGAGAGAGAGAGAGAGAGAGAGAGAGAGAGAGAGAGAGAGAGACAGACAGACAGACAGACAGACAAACAAACAGACAGGGAGAGACACAGCAGAGGAGGGGGGAGGGCTGAGGGGTGAGGGGCCAGACACTTAAACTTTTATCAAGAATATCACAAACCATTACAAACAAAACAACACACAAACAACAAAAACTAAACAGAACCAGAGGCAGGCAGAAAGCTAAGAGATAATAATCCACAGGGTGAACAGTTGGCAGATTGCAGGGTGCAGGGAGGTTTTGAGGAATGAGGCAGGGAAGGCGGGAAGAGGTGGGACAATAGAAAGAAGAATCATGGGAAGGGTGGGTAGCAGCATGGTAAGAGGACAGGGTGCCATTGTATTTCCATAAATGCAGGGCTAAGTCCCCTCACCAGCTTCGTCTTGGCAGCAACCTCCAAAGTATACATTGCTTTAGTTTGTCCAAGCCAGCAAACACTTTTCCCACTTAGACACAGGGCCACCGCCACCACTCAACGTGTGTAAATGTCACGTCGATGAAGGGTTTTGCCTGGTCAATGACTACTATACCCCACGGCAAAAGTTCACTCGCCCGGGAAAATTTCCCTAACTGAGCTTTTAAAAGGGCAGCACACAGGAGATGGATAAATCAGCATTGAGAAAAATAGACGGATGGATGGTGAAAGGGGAATCGAATGGCGAAGGGTGGGGATGGTGAAGGGTGGGGATGGTGAAGGGTGGGGATGGTGAAGGGTGGGGATGGTGAAGCGTGGGGGTGGTAAAGGGTGGGGATGGTGAAGGGTGAGAATGGTGAAGGGTGGGGATAGTGAAGGGTGGGGATAGTGAAGGGTGGGGATGGTGAAGGGTGGGGGTGGTAAAGGGTGGGGATGGTGAAGGGTGAGAATGGTGAAGGGTGGGGATGGTGAAGGGTGGGGATAGTGAAGGGTGGGGATGGTGAAGGGTGGGGGTGGTAAAGGGTGGGGATGGTGAAGGGTGGGGATAGTGAAGGGTGAGAATGGTGAGGTGGGGATGGTGAAGGGTGGGGATGGTGAAGGGTGGGGATGGTGAAGGGTGGGGGTGGTAAAGGGTGGGGATGGTGAAGGGTAGGGATGGTGAAGGGTAGGGATGGTGAAGGGTGGGGATGGTGAAGGGTGGGGATGGTGAAGGGTGGGGATGGTGAAGGGTGGGGGTGGTAAAGGGTGGGGATGGTGAAGGGTAGGGATAGTGAAGGGTGGGGATGGTGAAGGGTGGGGATAGTGAAGGGTAGGGATGGTGAAGTGGGGATGGTGAAGGTGGGGATGGTGAAGGGTGGGATGGTGAAGGTGGGAATGGTGAAGGGTGGGGATGGTGAAGGTAGGGATGGTGAAGGGTAGGATGGTGAAGGGTGGGGATGGTGAAGGGTGGGGATGGTGAAGAGGGATGGTGAAGGTGGGGATGGTGAAGGTGGGGATGGTGAGGATGGTGAAGTGGTAGGATGGTGAAGGTGGGGATGGTGAGGTGGTAATGACCAGGTAGGGTGATGTGGTGGTAGTGTGAGGAGAAAATTCAAAGACAGGTTGTGAATGTGGTGCTGGTCTCTTTTCACTGGCAGAAATTACGAACGTTGTTGCTTCCGTCCTTCTGGCTCAAGGGATTTGGAGATGATCATTAGGTTAGATTATTAAAAGGTTAGCTTAAAGGTGGGGAAGAGTAAGGCCTTGGGGGTAGAAACAGAGACAGGACGGAGCAGAGAGAGAGAGAGAGAGAGAGAGAGAGAGAGAGAAGAGAGAGAGAGAGAGAGAGAGAGAGAGAGAGAACTCTGAACTCTGAACTCTGAAAATTTTAATGAATAGGCCATAGACCCATGTCATTGGGAGTGGTTACAAACAGAATGAATTTGTATAAGTGTAGAAAACACAATTTATACATTCTGTAATAATACATACAAACACACCTGTACAATGCACATTTCCACTTCATTACTCATTCGAGTGAACTACCGCGCAGTTTGAAAGCTTTTTCAAGATAGATAGCGAGTCGAACTATTTGCGATTTATTCTCAGACGCCAGAAGCATTGTTAGTTTGAACTGCGAAGGTTGGTTGTAGTATTTATGAGGAATATACTTTTCTCTTAAATCCTGATACCGCGGACAATGTAAAACAAAGTGGAACTTCGGTCTCCACCTGCGAAACACAGAATGGACATGACATATCGTTTTCCGTTATATTTCTACGGAAGCGTAGCTTGTGCACGTTCAGCTGTGAGACACCTAACCGTAACCTAATCAAACTGATTCTTGCTCGCAAATGATTAAGTACATTCAAATAGGGAGATAGAATCAATTCACTCTTGAACGTTCGATACAACAAGAAACGATCACTTTGTTCCATGTCATGAGACCATTGCATCTTGTAATCATTAATAACACTATATTTTAATGCTCTCAAAAATGCCTTCTCATCCTCAACCCCTGATTCTCCCCAAACCTCTCCATATCCATATTGTACAAGAAGAAACAAATTGCCGATGCCCATGTATTCTTATTGTTATTATGAAAATGTAGTAGCATTCTATACGACTTGTGAGGCAAACGATGAAATGGCATCTTCAAAATTCTTAACCAGTATCTAACACTTTTAAGGTGCAAGTTTACATATAATGGAAAACGTCCTAACTCACCGTAAATCATCACATTAGGAGTTCTTATGCTGACATTTAGAAATCTTTTTAGTGAGAACAAGTGCACTTTTTCTATATATCAAGATTTCCTATGATGCCCCAAACTTCGGCTCCATAACTAAGCATAGGCTGGATCTGAGCATCAAAAAGTTTAAAGAATATGACTGGAGATTTTTCTCCTAATGACCAAAGCAACTTAAAAATGTTAATGACCCCTTTTTTCGCTCGACTGGCTAAATCGTTCAAACAGTGAGTAAATGACAGCCTAGTCGACATAATGACACCAAGATATTTATACATATTAACAACTGATACTTTATTCCGTCCATAATACATACCTCATGTTCAGAGACATAGCCGCCATTTCTGAAGATGACAATATTTGACTTATCTAAATTCACGATTAAACCAAGCCTTTTTGTCATCTCGTGCAACACATTAAATTGGGTTTGCAAGCCTGTGATCGAATCAGAAACTAGAATAATATCGTCGGCAAACATAAGAATAAGAATTTCCAAACATCAGGAATAAGCTGAATTCCATGTCTTCCTCTTTGGATGATTTCTTCCGCCAATTCATTATGAACAGAGAAAACAGGACAGGACTGCATTTTTCTCCCTGTTTTAAACCAATGGGACACGTGAATGCTTCAGTCAGATCGCCTTCAACTCTAACTTTTGCTTTAACAATGTTATAAATACTAGTTATAGCCTGGTACATTTTCCCTCGAATACCCCTTTTCTTCATGACAGCCCATAACTTCAAGCGAACGACAGAATCAAAAGCTTTTCTAAAATCTATAAATCCAACATATAATTTTTTGTGTAACAATAATTGTTTCTGCACCATGGCAAACAACGTAAAAATATGATCAACAGTGCTGATATTTTTTCTGAAGCCTGCTTGACAATCGTTTATCACATTATTGTGTTCAATCCATTTTGATAATCTTTCATTTAATATATGACTGTATAGCTTACTGCAGACATTTAATAACGAAATACCGCGATAATTATCAGGTAAGCTCCGATCGCCTTTTTGAAGAGAGGCTGTATAAAGGCTTCAGACCACTGTAACGGATAGGTTCCTGTGTGTAAACATTACATTAAATAATGCAACTAAAAAAGGAACAATTATGGTGATAGAATTTTTAAATACTTCGCCTGTGATCCCATCAGGACCTGCTGCCTTGCCATTTTTTAACGAACGCACGGCAGCAAAAACTTCATTCTCTGTTATATCTGACTCAAGAGAATCTGTGTTTATGTGCTGACCGTCATCCTCGGTCCGCTGGCCGTTATCATCCTCTTCATACTTTCACTGTCCACTGCATTTGAAACGTTGTCAGAATTTGACTGAAATACTTGGGGAAAAAATGTGTGTACCACTGCTCTTTACTAATGTTATTTACTACAGACTTTTAGAAATACAAGATCGCAACTTATTCCAGAATCCTGTCGGATTATTAATATTTGCATGTAATGCCTGCAATGTCGACGTACGGTGATTTTTCTTTTAATCCTCAGGAGCTCTTTATATTCTCTTCGTTTCTCGTTATATGCAGTTCTTAAAACATCGTCATCCCCATGTCTGTAATACTGTCTCAAATCACATCTAAGTTCTTTTCTGCATTGACCACATCTTGGTCGAACCATGGGTCTGATATTCCTTTTCCTACTGTTATCGTTTTCTTCATACATAAACAAGCACTGAGCAACGCTTCGTTAAATATCTGAAGAGCTTCGTTAATGTCAGTATTTATTAAAGAGGATGCTGTCCCTAAACTGTTTTTAAATTCATTGGATGTAATATTCTTCTTAAAATCTTCAAATTTTGCTTTGGTCCCAGACAATTTTTCAATCTTAAAACTGCTCACGTTTACATTTGTTTCCTCATCAACGTTAACCTGTGAGTTAAACACAACTTCAACAGGCATGTGTTTTGATTCAATTTTGGGACGAACATCAGTGAAACACAAAACTTCAACAAACATCGTGACACAATAGCATAGTCAATAATACTACATCCGCCTGGTGACCACATATGTAAAGTGACCAAAATCCTTATCATTCTTGACAGCGCCATTCAAAATAAATAGATCAAAACAGCACAACATTCAATAAACAGTTACCAAAATCATTTATCACTTTATCTTTTGAAGTACGGCTCACTTCTCGTTCGCGTCATCTTTCAGTGGCACACCTTCACTAACATCATCATCCCCTTCTTTCCCATTCAACCCCCCAGTGCGTGCATTGAAATCCCCAATCAAGAGAAAAAGGCACATTTCCAAATGATTCAAACAAATCCATTATACATTGTTCTATAATCGTAATACCATTAGATAAATCCGTGTTGCGGTAATAGTCAGAAGAGCTAGGAGGTACATATGCACCGACTAGCATCACTGGTGTGTCTGTGCCAAAAACATCTTTGGACAGTTTCAACACAATTATATTATCATATTCAGTCTTCACTTGTTCAACGTACTGTGAAAACTGTTTCTTGACAAGGAGCGCTAAACCTCCCGATAACCTTGCTGTAATGCCATCGGACAGTTTGATACCTGGTACAATAAAATGTCAAGTTCGGAAATAGACGGAAAGGTGGAAAAAGTTCGGAAAGATGAATGGAAGTTTTGAATGGAAGGGGGATGTGCAGGTCGAACAAGGGAAAGGTGGGGTTAAAGTTGGACGGTGATGGGTGTTGTGAAGGTGAGAAGGGTAGGGGGGGGGACGTGTGCTTAAAGGGTGGGGCTGGCAGTTGCATGCAAGGTGGATGGTGAGGGTTGGGTTGAAGGGCAGAGTGGTGCAGGAGGCGCTTCTTGATCAGGGTGGGCTGTGAAGGTTGCGATGGAACGGGTTACATTTTTGGGTGGGGTGTGTCTTGGGTGTAGGTGGGCATGTAGTGGTGTGTGGTTGGGAGGAAGTATGGTTTGGTTTATTTCAATGTTGATGTGTGGGGCCGTGGGTGGGATGCGTGAGTTGTCATGTCAGGGTTGGTGTGTAAGTGTGGGATTGAAGGGTGGTAGTGAAGTGGATGGTGAAGGTAGTGGTATGGGTTGATGGTGAAGGGGTCTGCTGGGTGTGGGAAGGTCAAGGGTTTGGATGTGACAGGTGGGGCCTGATGGTTGGCTGACGGAGGTGGTAATGGAGTAAGGACTGTGTACGGTTCGGATTAGGTGTTTTGAAGGTGGTTCTT
>JAFLJL010013841.1:22500-27500 GCA_018398815.1 Conus ventricosus | reverse complement strand
CCACCCCTCAGCTCCGCAAAAATACCGCACCTATCCCACCACCGATGCTCGTACGCAACAAAATGGTTTAACTATCAGTAGTTTAAAGATGGGACGGGAACCTATTTTTTTCCCAAACACCGCGCAGGCGCTCTCAGCTCTGACCACTCGCCCCATGCCGTTTTCCCCCCTTTGCCCAAAAACACTGAGAGACTCGTGATTGCTGCGAAATTTGGAAAAAACTCCCTTAGAAACAAAAAAACCTAGCAGACCCTCTTCTTTTTTGGTTTTTGGTCTCTCTGAACCCCATCATTTTCTCCACCTCCCCTTTTCCCCTTTGGCTGCTTTGGTCCCCTCCGACAACAAAACTAGGAACTCCAGTTTGGGAAAAACCAACCTGGCACTTTGTTGGTCTGGCTGTAAATTGGCTTGTCTAAACCTTCTAAAACTGCTCCAGCTGCCTCAAGCCCTCCCATTCCAGCTATCAAAGTCTCCAAAATTCACAACCCCTTTCCAATCCCGAAATAACTTCCCACATCCAGAAAACGCGGGCTTTGCCCAAACCCAAAGGAAGTACTCGAGGTATAGCCCCCATAAGTGGAGAATCTGGCTTCCTTTGAGTCCTCACTAAAGGGCATTTCCCAAACCCCTTGCCAATCTATCCGGGAAAATACTGCTCTTGTTTTGGCATCTAGCGACGGGTTTTCCATTTTTGGGTAGACCTCTCACCCCTTTGGGTGACACTTTTTAAAGGGCTAAGAAACACAGATCGATCTCACCTGCTTTTCCTCACTAAGACACGGGCACTATACAATAAATTTTTGGATGGTTCAACCCCCCCAAGGGTCCAACTCTTTTCTACCCCCTCCCGCACTTGTTTGGGTGGAAAAGGATGGGGTACTTTCACAGTACGGGTTTTTGGATGTTAACTCCACCGTACATTCTCTAGATTGTCCTGCTTTTATCATCCAAACCCCATACTGTTCTAGGCCCCCCCAAACTTCCTCCGCCCCCCACGTCACCCCTTATACAGGACACATCCGGTAGACTCTTCCCCGGAAACTCGGGCAACAAAATCCCCCCCTTCTTCGCTGGGTCCCTCACCTCCATCAATATTGCTGCGCGCCTTGTCTGATCTCCCCTGAAAATTTGCGGAGCAAGTTTGC
Source organism: Conus ventricosus (assembly GCA_018398815.1). Classification (NCBI taxonomy): domain Eukaryota; kingdom Metazoa; phylum Mollusca; class Gastropoda; order Neogastropoda; family Conidae; genus Conus; species Conus ventricosus. Next base: position 26,355 of record JAFLJL010013841.1, on the reverse strand, counting down.
GGGAAAATTTTTTGATTTCCCATTCACATCGATTCGTAGTCCTGACACCTTTAAAGAGGTGAAGGGGCCCTTTTCCAATGCTCAGCGCTTTTTGTATCCGGGAAGCAAACAGGACTTATCTCCCACCTTAGGAATTGCTTCCTCCCCTTTTCCCTGTATTTTGCTCTTCGAACGCCCACCTCCTGCAAACTCCCCCTTTGCGACCTTTACAGTCCCTCAGCCTTTTGCGTAATCCACCACAACGAAAGGGGTTTTGACTTTTCTGACTCCTGTTTTTCCCGACCCACTCTTTGAAATGCACACTGGTCCCCGACGTCCGCCCAACAGCACTCAAATGGCGAAAACCTGTGTTTTCCCGGGGTTTCCCCGTAGCGAACAGTGCCGCGGAATTAGCGTCCCAATCTGCTGGCCTTTCCTCACAGGCTTCTTTAAATCCCCCTTCAGCCACCATTGAATCTCCCCACCAAGCCATTGCATTGTGGGGGTATGGGTAGGAACTGTGTGACCCCTAGACCTGTTACCTCCTTCATCACGCCTGAGGTGAACGGACCCCCTGCACGAATTTTGGCGGGCACACCCCGCGAGAAAATGTCTCCACCCTTCAGAAACCTTGCGTACACGCCTTTAAAAGCAACTGCTTCGGGGGAAATCGGGTCGCAGCCACACGTCAACACATCCTGTCCCCCGCCTTTGGAACAGGGCGTTTGGGCCCAATCAATCAACAGCCACCCCCTGAATGGATGTCAATTAAAGGAGCGTTTAAGAGGCCCTTCCTCTTCACCCCTCTGGGCTGACCTTTGCATACGTCACATACATGCAGAAACGCTTAAAGTCCCCATTGCCCTGGCCAATGAAAGCATCAAAGATTGGGTCACTTTTTGCGGGTCCGAGATCCCCCCCAAACGACCGGACCCACTGACTGACTGTCAGATAACCGCGGGGCCCCTCTAACTGAGTGGTCCCCTTTCCCTGTTTTTCCCCTTTGGTAAACACCTACAACAGCCCCCCTTTCCAGAAATTCGGTCTCACCTCCTAAAACCCCGTTTCTCTCCACCCTTGCCAACTCCCAAACTTCACGAGCAAGGTCTTGTTCCTGCCGGGGGCCCCTAAACCACAGCGACACTCTATCCTGACTTCCTTGCTGGAACGACAAGTTATAAACCCTTTTCCTCCTTCTTGCCCGTTTTTTGAACTCTCCCCCTTAGCAGTAAACAACTCAGGATCCCCTGGATCCTTTGCACCTGAATATTTCCAATATCAAACATGAAGGGTTTCTCCATCACCCAGCGCAGACAACTCGCCTGAAAAGTAAGGGGTACTACTTCTTCTTGGGAAACGGGAAAAACCCCCACATGCCATCGTTTAAAGGTACAGTCGGATTTGCCCTTCAACCCCCTTCTCGCCACTTGTTCTCACCAAAACCGCTAACAACCATGTCCCCCGTAACACTTTCCCCCTCGCTGCCAAATCCCCCTTCTTCCACTGTAACGAACCACTCGCCTAGTCCCCCTCCCTCCCTGACACTACTGCTGTCCAGGCACCCAAAAGTGAACCCACCCTTTCAGATTGGATCCCTGTTTTCCACGCAGGTCTTTTCCCCTTACGACCCTACCACCCTCAAGGCGTGCCTTCTGAACCCATCACAACCCTCGCCACATTCCCTTCTTGTAAAAATGAAACACCTTTTGTCCCTTTCCCTCCTTTCTGCCCCACCACTGGTTTGCAGACTGTGCAAAAACTCCCCTGTCTCCTTGCACTCTTCTCACCGTCCTGGCACCTTTTCCCTGCCCCTTTATCCCAAAAGGGGCCTCTTATACACCTCTCGAACTTCAACAACCCCCTGCTGCTCTGGCTGTCTCTTTTTTCAAAGTATGGTTAACTCGGGGCCCAACCTGCAAAACGTTCCTTCTAACCACTCCCCTTTTAAACAGCAAACCCTTTTCACCGCCAAATCAACCTTTTAAATTTTTTTTAAAATAGGGTCTAAACGTGACCAAACTGAGTGTACTTTCACCTGCTTTCAATCAGCTGAACGAAATTTCTTTTCTGAACCTTCCCCTGGAGGGCAAATCCCTTCCAACACTCCCCTTTACGCACCAAAATCGGGTTTTTTGTTCTGCCGGGAACGCAGGGAAAAACTGTAATGCCACCATCAATAGCGCTGACAAAATACGCCCACTCTTTTGAAGGGCCCAAACCCCCCCCGGTCGCAACGTTCAAAAAGACTGAGTCCGCAAACGAATCGGGTTTCCTTCAGAGAATTTGGAACTTTGGTCGGGGCGTAACGCGCACAGAGCACTGGAAAAAAAACTCCCCCCATCGGGGTCTCCCTTTTTTTTTTCACCGCTCAACTCTAATTGAATCCTTAAACTTTCTTTTCCTCGTTTCTTTCCTATTTTCGTTAGCCTGAATCCTTAATCTTTCTGTTTTTCCCTTTTTTTCGTTTTTCCCCTCCTACTCCACAAAGGCGTCTTCCGCTCGCTTTACCCTTTCCCTCTTTTTTCGGTTTTTTACCATCCCCAACCTTCTCCCCCCATAGCCTAAAACACACGACGCTCACAAGTTGTTCAAAGGGTTCTTTTCCGCCATTTATTCTTCTTTTTTTTTTTTTTTTTTTTTTTTTTTGAACAAGATTTTATTTCTACGACAGCCAAACGGGGGGTTAACCGACACGAGTGCGTAATACACAAACCTATGAATGATAATATTTGCTTGGGACAAAGAATTAGTTTTATAAGACCCCACGCCTACCCAACTATGAGAGCGAATTAAGGCAATCTGACGAAAAAGTACTCTGGGGCTAAATGCCAAGCCATATTAACATCTTGAAAACAATGCCAACCATAATTTTTAAATAACTTGGGGTTTTAATAAGACAACCCTTTTCTTAGGATTACAACACTTGAAACCCACCCCACTTTTTTCTCTAGAAGTTGAAAATTTTAAAAAATGGGGCCCAAAAATCCGGGAGCTCCCAATAAATGTCAACCTCGGGGTTTTGTCATGGAGGAAGGGCAGCGCACAGCCCAACACACTCACAGCTTGCTTACAACTCTTCAATATCATCATTCGTCACATCAAACCCCTAGTAAAGTCAAACTTACTACACTGATCAGGAAAGAAAAACAAGCATATGGAATCAAAAAAAATAAAACATTCTTCTTTCCTTTAACTTCACAAAATCATTTTTCAAATCATCATTAATAACCCGGGTATAAAAGATTTCTACTTTACCTGGGCCCGGATCTTTAAATATTTACGAAAACACGTCTTTCTTTTTTCTTTTTTTTTTCTTTTCACTGCACTTTCACAAGCACAACACAACTGCGGGACTGGGTTGGCTGCTGGGACGGCAGGTAGACTGCTGGCACAGCTTTTGGCTGTGGGGTTTTGCTTGACAATGACGCTGCCAGGTAAAAGGGCAAAACCCCCCGGTTCAGATGGAACAGTGACTATCAAAAACGATCTGTTCTCCTTTTTCCTCCTGCATTAAACCTTGCACTCTCCTCTCTCTTTCTAGCGCTCTATCAAATGGGCATGGTTTTTTTTCTTTCCTTTCTTTTCTTTCTTTTTTTCCCTTTATTTGTTAGCAACTCTCTCTCTCCCCCCATCTCCTTTAGTTCTTCCCTGCAGACTATCAAGGGGGTAAAACTACAACTTTTTTCCTCCCTCCTCCTCATCCCCCTCCCCCTCTCCCCTCTCTCCTGCAGAGCTTTCCTCAGAACCTCTCTCTCCTGCTCCTGTTCGTTCCTCTCCCCTCTCCTCTCTTTATCTCTCTTTCCCCGCTTTTCTCTCGTGCAGAACTAAACCCAAACCCCTCACTCCTCTCCCTGTCGTTTTTCTTTCTCCCTCTCA
>JAFLJL010013841.1:0-10000 GCA_018398815.1 Conus ventricosus | reverse complement strand
CACACACACACCCCAAAAAAAAACCCAAAAAAACTCCCCCCACGTTCATGTTCCCCACGGCCCTTCCTTCTGCGTCGGGCGGCCACCTCCACTGGGCACAGCCTCACGGGCCCGGGAGTGGGCCCCGGCCCGGGCGGGGGGCCCATTTGGAGTTGCGGTAAAAGCCCTTCCCCGGGCAGCCCCAGGACCACCCAAAGGGTTGGTGGACCGGAAACCAAACCTGCAAAAGAACCCCCAGAAGAGCCCCCCTTTGTGGCCCCCCAGGGGGGCCTTCATCTCCACACCATTTTCCCTCCGGGCTCGCCTGGGCTTTCCTTGGAGGCGAGGGCCCTTTCAGCAGGTTGACGTCTTGGGAAGGGTTGATGCGGGCGAGCGGGGGAAGATAGAAGAGCTGGGATTTTGATCGACATGGGATTGTTGTTTTTTTTTTCTATTTTATCTTTTTTTTTTGTAATATGGTAAAAAATCTATAACTTGCCTTTTTTTTAGGCACTGTGTTGCTTAGGGTTGTCAGTAGGAAAAAAGGGGGGGGGGGGGGGGGGGGGGGGGGCCCCGAAAAATTTTTTGGGGGAAACCCTTTTTTTTCCCCTGACCCCTTTTTTCCCCCCCCCCCCCCGGGGGCCCCAGAAATTTTTCCCCGGGGTTTTTTTTGTTTTTTTTTTGCTGTTGTTTCCCCCCCCAAAAAAAAACCCCCCCCAAAAAAAAACCCCCAAAAAAAAACCAAAAACCCCCAATCAAGCCAAAAAAAAAAAAACCCCCAAAAAAAAAAAAAAAAAAAAAAAATTTAAAAAAAATTTAAAATTTTTTTGGGGGGTTTAAAAAAAAAAATTAAAAAAAAATAAAAAAAAAAAAAAAAAAAAAAAAAAAAAAAAAAAAAATTTTTTTTTTCCCCCCCATCTTAAAACCAAAAATTTGGGAAAAAACCCTCAATCAAAACCCTTTTTTTAATTTTAAAAAAAAAATTTTTTTTTTTTAAAAAAAACCCCCTTTTTTTTAAAAATTTTTTTTTAAAAAAATAAAAACTGTTAAAAAAACCAAAAAAAAAAAAAAACAAAAAAAAAAAAAACATGTGGGAAAATTTCCCCCCTTTTTTTAAAAACCCGCACTCACTAAAACCCCCCCCCCCAAAAACCCCCCCCCCCCCCCCCCCCCCTTTCCCCCCTCCCCCCCCCCCCCCCCCCCCCCCCCCCCCCCCCCTCCCCCCCCCCCCCCCCCCCCCCCCCCCCCCCCCCCCCCCCCCCCCCCCCCCCCCCCCCCCCCCCCCCCCCCCCCCCCCCCCCCCCCCCCCCCTTCCCCCCCTTTTTTTGACCCTTTCCCCGGGGGAATTTTTTTTTTTTTCCCCCCCCCCCCAAAACCCCTTTTTTTTTTTTTTCCCCCCAAAAAGGGTTTTTAAAAAAAAAAAACGCCGGGGCCCCCAAAAAAAAAACCCCCCCCAATTTTCCCCCCCCTTTTTTTTAAAAAAAAAAATTTTTTAAAAAAAAAAAAATTTTTTTTTAAAAAAAGGTTTTTTTTCCCCTTTTTTTTTTAAAAAATTTTTTTGGTTTTTTTTTTCCCTTTTTTTAAAAATTTTTAAAAAAAGGGGGGGAAAAAAAAAAAAAGAAAGGGGGGGGGGGAAAAAAAGGGGAAAAAAAAAAGAAAAGGGGGAAAAAAAAACCAAAAAAAAGGGGAAAAAAAACCGGGGAGGGAAGGGGGGGGAGGGGGAAGGGAAAAAGGGGGAAAAAGGGGATAAAAATTTTTTTGGGGAAAAAAGGGGAAAAGGGGGGGGGGGCCAAAGGGGGGGGGGAAAAAAAAAGGGGGGGAAAAGGAAACCCCAAAAAAATTTAAAAAAGGGGGGGGGAAAAAAAAAAAAAAAAAAAAAGGGGGGAAAAAACCCCAAAAAAAAAAAAGGGGGGGGGAAAAAAAAAAAAGGGGGGAAAAAAAAAAATTAAAAAAAAAGGGGGGAAAAAGGGGGGGGAAAAAAAAAAAAAAGGGGGGGGGGAAAAAAAAAGGGGCCAAACCAAACCCGGGGGGAAGAAGGAAAAATTAAAATTAAAAAAAAAAAAAAGGGGGGGGGGGCCCCCAAAAAAGGGGGGGAAAAAAAAGGGGGGGAAAAACCAAAAAAGGGGGGGGGGGGGGGGGGGGGGGGGTTGGGGGAAAAAAAAAAAGGGGGGAAAGCCCAAAAAAAGGGAAAAAAAACCAAAAAAAAAAAAAAAAAACCCCCCAACCCAAAAAAAAAAAAGGGAACCAAAAAAAAAAACCCCCCCAAAACCCCCCCCCCAAAACCCCCCCCCCCAACCCCCAAAAAAAACCCCCGGGTTTTTTAAATTAAAGGGGAAAAAAAAAGGGGGAAAAAATTTTTAAAATTAATTTTTCCCCCCCTTTCCCTTTCCCAAAAAAAAAAAATTTTCCCCAAAAAACCAAAAAGGGGGGAAAAAAAAATTTGGAAAAAAATTAAAAAAAAAGGGGTTTAAAAAAAAAAAAACCAAACCCCAAAAAAAAATTGGGGTTTTTGGGAAGGGGGGGGGGGGGAAAAAAAAAACCCTTTTGGGAACAGGGGGCCCCCCCCCCCAAAAAACCCCAAAAATTTTTTTTTAAAAAAAAAAAAATTTTTGGGGGGGGGGGGGGGGGGGTTTAAAAATTTTTTTCCCCCCGGACCTTTTTAAAAACCCCGGGCCCCCCAAAAAAAAATTTCCCCCGCCCCCCCCCCTTTTTTTTTAAAAACAAACCCCCAAAAAAGGTTAAAAACCAAAAACCCCCAAAAAAACCAAAAACCCCCCCCAAAAAAAAAAAAACCCCCCCCCCCGGAAAAAAATTTTTAAAAAACCCCCCAAAAAAAACCCCCAAAACCCCCCAAAAAAAAAAAAAAAAAAAAAAACCCCCCCCCCCCCCCCCCTTTTGGGTTTTTTTTTTAAAAAAAAATTTTTTGGAAAAAAAATTTTTTTTTTTTTTTCCTTTTTAAAAAAATTCACCCCACAACACACACCACACAGACTTCCTCGGTTTGATTTGATATGAAAGAGGTCACGAAAAATAGGTAGAGAACGGTTGACATACATAGTCTCAATCATCCATTCAACATTGTCAGCAACTTTACGGCGTTACTTTATCACATCAATATTTGGCGGAAAGAAGGCATAGCGAAAAGAGGTGCTCACTTTAAGACCTGAGATCGTCAAAACTTGGGGACCTCTTACAACTCAGGGCGGGATCAGATACAAATGGAAGGGGGAGTCCAAACTAAGATCAAGGAGCACCTAGAGGAAATTTGTGGTGAAGGCAGGCAGGGGAAGGGTGTGGGGGGGGGGGGGGGGGGGGGGGAGGGGCAAACACAGGTTTTGTCAAAGCGAGGCGGAGACTTCTCCTGGCAGATATCATTTATCTATTCACTAGGCACTTATTTGGCTTTTAGTGAGGAAAGCAAGACCTGGTGTGTGTGGTGGGGGGGGGGGGGGGGGGGGGGGGGGGGGAGGTGTGAGGTGGGTCTTGTCAGAACCCTGGACTTCCAATCCGTCCCTGCAGCTCCCTTTCCTGACAACAAAGTTCGCACAAGTTCAGACAAACGGGCAAGTCACAGTTGTGTTTCTTACCTGCACGACAACTAGGCCGCCAAATGTAGGTCAGATGACTTATGTTTCACGTGCCACACCACTGACTTTCACACTGTGTTACCAAAATCTCAAACGCGGTCACCCCGACGCGGTCCAATAGATTATGTGATAATCATACAGTATAAGAGCAAAGGCCACCTCAAAGGCCGAGTGAAAAAAAAAAATGAAAAGGTGTTGATACAGCTCTGGAAGGAGCGCTGCTGGGAAGATCGATGAGTTATGTCTCCACCGCACCTGATGAAGCACTTTGGGCACAACTTTGGAGCAGGGTTTTTAGTTCCTTTGCTTTATATTCCAAAGGTACAGTTACGTTTCTGGCTCCAGAAACCAGTGAGCCACGAAACCGAATCTGCGGCAGTCTCTGTTGACGTAGAGCTTGAAACGTCTTTGTTCTTTTCCGCTGATTGGAGTGTTGCAGAGGAAACTCAGGAGGTTAGTTGTCACACGGGCTGCTTCTAGCTTTTACCGCACACACACACACAAGCCTGAAGCAACGGTCCACATTTCAGCTCCATCAGCCCTGCAATGCCGTCAGTCTGTCAGTCACTGTGACCTACCTATGTACTAAAGAGCCGGGAACAGGCGCGCCACACGAACTTACAAAACCCCCGCACACACACACACACACACACACTACACGCGAGTCACATCCCCGCGCGAGCTTTCCGAGAAAACACGTGTAGGCTTGAGAACCTCTCCTCCTCCTCCGCAGTCCCCGTTTCTCCTCCTCCTCCTCCTTCCTCCTTTTCCTCTCGTGCAACCTAACTAGCAGAGTCACCTGTCCACGAAATCTGTATCCACCACCACACTCACCACTGCCCACACACACACACTGCCCACACACACCACACCCACGCACTTTAGCAAACGCACATAATAGGGGGAAAAAACAACGGGTTCCCTTAAATTTCCCACGCCAATTTTCCAAATTTTCGAGCAAGGGTAAAAAGGTAACCCCCCCCACAGGCGGCACTACCTATCTCGGCCCCCTCCCAAAACCTTTTCCCTTTGGCTTCTCCCCAAGCTGGGGTTCAGACCACGCGTGTGATCGTGCAGGGCTCCCCACCTGAAACTGGGGCGGGCGGTGCCAGAAAACCCGGACGCACCGATGCTAATCGCACCCCAAACACGGGGGGGGTTTGGCGGGAAGGAAAAAAGGGGCAGCAAAAAAAGGGGGCGGCCCACAGCCTGGGGAAGGGGCCCCTTTAAAAATTCTGCACTGCGATTTTTCGCTTAAAATCCCATCACTAAAAAAGTTTCCCCCCCCCAACATACAACACCCCCTACCCCAAAATCACACATCTTCGCCGTTTGTTTGTGTTGTTTTACTCAAATTGGGGTAGAATGGTTTTGCGGGTTTCCCTAATGGCCCGGGGAAAATTTTCCCCTTTTTTCTTTCTTGCAGGGGAAGGGTTTTGGGTTTGGGTTTCTTGAGGGTTTTGGTGTTTTTTTTTTTCCTTGGTACAGTCTTTTTGGGGGGCCTGACAAACAAGACAACTATTTGCGTCAAAGGTCGTCGGAAGAAAAAAAAGAAACGACCCAAAAACCTCGAAAACCGAGCATACAAACATCAATGAAAACACTCAAAACCAAAACCAATTTCCACGCACGCACGCACGCCCCAAAACAACAAAACAAAAACACACACACACCACACAAAACACACACACAACTCTCTCTCTCCCCTGTCTCTTCGGGCTGTCTGTCTGTTTTGTCTGTCTTCGAAAAACCTGCCCCTGCCCTTTCTGTTTTTGTCTTCTGTCTCTCTTTTCTTCCCCTTCTCTGGTCCCCCCCTCCCCTCTCTCTCCTCTCTCTCTCCTCTCTCTCTCCCACACAACCCCCACGCACCACCCCGCTCACACACCCCACAAAACGCACGCACCCCACGCACGCACGCCCAGCACGCACGCACCACCACACACACCACCACACACACACCACCCGCACCATACACCACGAAACCATGCACGCGCGCGCCTTCGCCGCGCACCTCACTGTCTGCCCAGTCGTCTCCCCTGTCTGTCTTTTCTATCTCCCCCCCTCTTTCCCTTTCCCCTCCCTCTCTCTCTCTCTCTCCCCTCGTTTTCCTCTTTCCCCTTTCTCCTCTCTCTCCTCTCCTCTCATTCACACACCACACCCATTTTCTTATTACATATGCCCTTTTTTTTGCCGCTCAAAAGACACAAAAGGGGCAGACAGAAAACAACAGACGATAACACCACACACAACACACAACACACCACACACACACAAAACACACAAAACAAAAACACCCCACACACACAGACAGAGATTCCCTTCTCACCACCCACCACCTCCCTCTCTGTGTCTCCCCTCTCGCACTCCCCACACACACAAAAAACACACACACAAAACACACCACAAACACCCCACACACACACCCCCACACAAACACACAACACACCACACAAAACAAACACACACCCCACACACACAACACACACACACACACACCCACACACACACACACACACGCCCTTTCACCCCAGCCCTTCCACGAGGCCCAAAACGCCAACCCTACTTTTCACTCGGGGATCAAGAAGAGCATTTTTTTTGGGGATACGTAACCCCCGGGCCAGGATCGAAACATTCACGGGTTTTCACTAAATTCAAAAAAAGAACTTTTATTTGTCGCGCCAATTTTTTACCCTTGTAATAGGGGATCCCAATTTAAACTTTTTGGTTTTGTCATTAGATCCATGCTTTTCTTTTTAGAAAACAAAAAAATTAAAAAAAAATAATTTTAAAGTAAAAAACCCCTTTATCTCTCCAATGCCAATTTTAAATTAAAACAAATCCCACCCGGGTTTTTTTAAAAAACCCGGATCCAATCAAACTTTATAAATTTCCTTTCAGGGAAAACACATTCTATTTTCCACCAATTTGGGATAAAACCCGGTGGAGCATTTTTGGTGCTATCAGGGGCTGACAAAAAACCCAAAAAAAACCAAAAAACCCAACCGACCCCGGACGAAAACCTACCGGGAAAACTCGCTGGGGGGGTTAAAAGAACGGTAGGGGCCCGGGAAATGGGGAGCGATCACACAGGGGCGGGAAACCCAAAGCAGATGCCCACGAGTCAAATTTTGCGGTGGGTTCCCACCTCCCTGGGGTTTTAATCCCAAAGGCACAACCTCGGGCCCCCCGCCAGGGGGGTTTTCCCAAAATTTTCCCGATCGTGGGGAAGAAACCACAAAACCCCACACCCACACACAACAAAACACACACACACACCCCACACACACCCACCACGCACGCACGCGGGGGCACGAAACGCGCGCACGGCCCCAAAAAACCGCCCCCCGCACGCACGCCGCCCCCGCCAAAAGGGGCACGCGCGCGTCCCACGTACACACAAAACACACACACACAACACACACACCCACCACACACACACACACACACACACACACAAACACACAAAACACCCCACACACCCCGGGGAACGCACCCCCCCCAAACGCAAAAACAAAACCACTACGAACGAACGCGCTCGTTTGCACGCACATAACACAAACACTTTTGCAGGGCCCGCATCAGCACGCCCCCCGGCGCCGGCACGCGCACACACACACACCACATCACACCACACACACAAAACACACACACCACACACACACAAAAAACACACGCACGCGCGCCCGCCGAAACGCGCACGCAGAAACGCCCCCACAAACCCCGCACGCAAAACAAACACAACGCCCCACACATATCTTGCGCCCAAAACAAAACCAAAGCACAGACAAAAAACCCAACGCAGGGCGCACGCGAGCGCCCCCGGGGCACAAAACACACACACCACACACATCACACACACCAAAAAACACCACACACACACACACACACCACACACTCGCACACACCCGCCCCACCACGCACGCACCACGCACGACGAAACGCACCCCTACACACCACCACGCCCCGCACGCCGCACGCACGCACCACACCATACACACCCCACACCCCACACACACAAAACACACACACAACACACCAAACTTTGTCCCAAATTGGTACATAGCTGGGGGGTTTGATAAGGTGACCAAATTGCTTTCAGGGGAGCCCAAGACTATGCTTTCTTTTTAAAAAACTTTGGGCCGTCAAAAAGGGATAATAGCTTTTTCCCCCACGACCAAACACTATTATCGCCTTAAAAAAGGGCCCACAAATAAATTTCCATATAAAAAAGTCTCCTAAAAAAATTAGGGAAACTCTGACATAAAAACCAAAAATTAATCGATTTTTTCGGAATTTGGGAAATTTTTTTTGTGTTTTTAAAAAAACATAAACTTTTCTCTTATCAAACATTATTCCCTGAAAATAAAAACTGTATGTCAGGTATTTCCCCTAATTACCCCTGTTTTCCCTTTTTTCCCCACAGTTTAATATTGCTATGAGTTTGGAGATAAAGACGACGGGAAATTTATGATTCAAAAAAGATAGTAAAAAAGGATTGAAAAAAAAAAGGGAAATTGGGGGGACTGGGGCGTTTTAAGTTTTTGGGAGTAAACTGGTATCACCGCATAGTCATGCCCACCATAAGGTCAAAGGATCGGGGAGAAAAACCGAGGGAATAAAACCCAATGATACCGGAAAAACCCGGAACTGTCTGCCAGAGTGTTTTCCCTCTTGTACCCTGCTCAGAGCTGTTTTTGGACTCACCCCCCGGGTTTTTTCGTTTTGTGTTGTGTGTGTGTGGTTTTTGGGGTGTTTTGTTGTGTGGTGTTTTTGTGTGTGTGTGTTTTGGTGTGGGGGTGGGGGTTGGGGGTTTGGGGGGTTTTTGTGGTGGTTGGGGGGGGTTTGGTGGGGGGGGGCCGTTTTCCCCCCGTGCCGGTCCCCCCGTTGTTTTTGTAGTTAGGTGGGTTTTTTTTTTTTTTTTTTGGATTTTTTCCCTCCCCCAAAAACTTTTTCCCCCTAATCCCCTCCCCCCCTTTCCCCCTTTCCCCCCTTCTCTTCTTTTTTTTCTTCTAACCCTTTTTCCCCCCTCCTCCCCCTCCTCACCTCCCCCTCTCCCTCCCCCCCTCCACTCCTCTCTCTCCCCCTCCCCCTCTCCCCCTCCCCTCACTCCCCCTCTTTGTGTGTGTGTGGTTGTGTGTGTGGTGTGTGTGTGGGTGTGTGTTGTGGGGTTGTGTGTGTGTTTTTGTTAGTGGGGTTGTGTGCGGTGTGTCTCTGTCTCTTTTTGCCTCTGCCCTTTCGGGGGCACTGTTCTGCCTCTCGGGTCTGCCCACGCCCCTCTGTTCTCTTTTTGTGTGTGTGTGGGTTTTTGTGTGTGCGGCGTGCGTGCGTGCGTGCGTGCGTGCGTGCGTGTGTGTGTGTGTGTGTTTGTGTGTGTGTGTGTTGCATGTGGGTGTGTTTTGTGTGTGTGGGTGGGGTGGGTGTGTGTGTTCCGTATGTTGAGTGGCGTGCGTGTGGGGTCTTTCTTCCCCCTTGGGTTTTCTCTCTCTCTCTCTCTCTTTTTCTCCCCTCCTCTCCCCCCTCCCCACCCCCCTTTTTCTCTTTTCCCCCTCTCTCCCCCCTTTTCCCCCCTAAACTCTTCTTTTACCCTCTTTTTTTTACCCCCCATTGCACCCCCTGCTTTTTTAAAACAAGGGCCTAAAACCCAGGAAATTTTTAAAGGAAAGCGTAGAGACGTACCAATGTAAAAACCGTCGCTGGTTTTCGTTCCTTAAACCGGATCGAAAACCAAGTTTTCCCGGGGCTTGGGGTCCTTCAAAACCAACTTTTAAAACCTTTTCCCCACACCCCCCTTAAAAATTCTTTTCCCACTTTTTTTTTTTAATGCCACTTGTTTTACAATCATAAAACGGGCCCCAAAACCCAAAATTTCCCCCCAAAATTTTCCGTGTGTTTGCTTCCCCTGGAGCTATCCAACCCTTTTTAAACCATGGGTTTTTAATTTGATTTCATTTTTTCTTCATGGGGGCGCGGGCCCAAACAAACGCAGGTGAAAACAAAACTTTCGTGATGGGTAAATCAAAATTTGCCCCTTTCACATAAAGAAAAAATTTTTTTTTCCAACATCAAGTTCCCTTTCCTCCACTCCCCCAAACCGCAACGAAAAAAAAGAACAACTCTGTTTTGATCAGGGAAAATGACAAATTTAAAGGGGGAAATAAAACTTTGACCCCTTTAAAGGGCATTAAGCTACCCACATATTTAAAAACCTTCCCCCCTTCGTTAATTACCAAAATTCGTGAAAGAATGACGAATAGTAAATTTTAGTTTCAAAAGTTTTTTTTTTAAGATCGGGGCTTTCTTTATCAAAAGCGAAAATTAAAAGAACAAAAAAAAAAAAAAAAAAAAAACCGGGATTTGTGATTTTTGTTCAAAAAAGGAAAAAGAGTAAATTTATATAAGTTTTCAATATAATTTTCACGCATCGGATGCGGGTG
>JAFLJL010013840.1:0-20794 GCA_018398815.1 Conus ventricosus | reverse complement strand
CGAGGAAAAAAAAATTATGTCTGCCATTACAGACTTCTACAATTTTATTTAAGCATGTTTAAAGTTAACAGCTGTTCATCGTATAATTGCTTTGATCAAGAACAGTTCATGAAACCATACATCATGAAGAACACTGATCTCAGAACTAAATCCGCAGATGCTTCAGAAAAAGACTTTTTCAAGCTGATGAACAACAGCTGTTTTGGAAAGACTATGGAGAATCCGCACAAGCGCAAAGATGTCAGATAGTCACCAAAGAGAACGAAGCAATTAAGCTGACTTCAAAACCAAATTATCAGGACTTAGAAGATTTCATGATCACCTTTTTGGCATAATGATGAAAAAAAAGAAAGTCAAATTGGACAAACCTGTTTTTTATTGGGTTTACTGTTTTAGAATTATCAAAGCTTTTGATGTTAGAATTTCTTTATGACTACTTTAAGCCCTCGTATCCTGAGTCCAGAGTACTTTACACAGATACAGATAGTTTTGTTATAAATATCCCCACTGAAGACATCTATAAAGACATGGAAACCGAAGTGGCTAAAGGGCATGCAGGATGGTATGACACGTCCGATTATCCTAAAGACTCGCCTTTACATTCAATTACTAACAAGAAGGTTTTAGGAAAGATGAAGGATGAATTATCTGGAAAGGTAATCAAGGAGTATGTGGGGTTAAGGTCAAAAATGTACAGTATTTCGAGCCAGGAGAAAATCATTAAGAAAGCAAAGGGAATATCTCGCAGCGTTGTGCAGTCAAACATATCACATGACAACTACAAAGAAGCATTGTTTGGCAATAAGACTTTCCATCATGACAACGTAAAACTGCGATCTAATCTACATGAGATCAACACAACAGTTGTAACAAAGAAGTCATTAGATAGAACAAACACAAAACGTGTGTTTGTTAATCCAGAGTTTTCATATGCAATTGGGCACTGGAGAACCGTAAATTAATTAAAGCGGAACTGTGCCTGGTGGGATTATCTGCAGTTCTTCTTTCACAAAAGATCTTTGAGGAGCTGGTTGTTTTGTTGTGTCAGTTTTCTCGTAAATAATACACGGGCGGATTCATTTTTACAATTCTTTTTATTTCGTACGGGTCAACACTCCAAACTGGATCGGTTGCCCTGATGCGAGTGTCCCCTTCTGCTTCCCCGGTAAATAAAGGTACCTTACTTTCAAACCAAATGGTAATAGTTTGCCGGATGAAGACTCTCCTTCAACAACATTTATTGTTTTTCTTTTAATTGCTTGTACTGGTTTTAGCCCTTTAAATTCTTCATTATTCATTGCGCGCAAAACTGAGGGCAGTCTTCTAACCCATTCTGTGTTGCGAGAGTTGTCAATAAGCTCTCTGTGATACTGGTAGGAGAAAAGTCTTTCGGCTAACTGTTTGTTAAAGTTTTCAACTAAAGCCTGTGATCTGTGAACTCCCGGAATGCCTCTTCTAATAGTAACTCTGTGTTTTAACAATAATTGATTCACTTGGCCTTTAAATTCTTTTCCATCATCGACTCGAATCATGCGAGGGAAAGTTAAGGGGCCTCGTTGGTATATCAGTTGTATAGCGACAGCAACAGCAGAAGCACTCTTTTGTGTTAATGGTTCCGCATCTTTGTATCTTGAAGCTACGTCAATGACTGTAAGTGCGTACTTAAATCTTTTTCGTCTAATCGTATCAGAGGGTAATATAGAAGGTCCATTTGATGGTTGTCGTTCGGTATTGTATTTACAAAGTGCGGTCTCTGTATTCGTTTGGGCGCAGGTAAATAAATTTGCCAAATCGCTTGTTTAGATAACCATTCTTTTGCTGTTTGTTCACTAACTCCCGCTGCTTGGCTTAGCTTTTGTATTGCTGTGATGCCCTTCCAATATCCTTTGGGCGAATAATAGATTTTGTTCATTTTTTATTCAGCCAATATTATGCGCAACAAAAATACACGACAGTCATACCAAAGGCAATAAACGCGATTTCTTGCATCTTTTGTTTTTTCTGATGGTTGATAAAAGTCACTGAATTTTGGTGGGGGCAATGTCTGGACTGGTTTGCCTGTTACTAGATAATATTGTTTTATTGCTTGATCAACATCTTTAAATGTGTAAGCTGCATGGCCCTGTTTTTTCAGTGTGTTATTAATAAAATCTAGCTGCTCAATTCTCTGCTTTTCATAGCGATCTTGTGCTGCAGCTAGTTGCTCCACAGCTTTGTTATGTCTTTTTCTCTCGCCGTCATCCCGTAGTTTACTAAATGCGTAATTACTTCCGCTAAAAGCGAGCGCATTAACCACAGTGCCGCCTATCATCATTACGAGTGAAGCCATTTTTATAAATGTATTTTTTTTACATATTTATATTCTCTGGAATTATTCCTTGCTTAACTAAAAAATCTTTCGTGGCAAATGAAGCTGTAATAATAGCAATTAGCTTTGCTGAATCCTCAAAGTCTAGTTTGCAAGATCTGCTGGTTTAATTCTTAACAGGCTTTTACCAAGCATTGAGTATCCTACACTTAGACCTCCAATAACAGCAGAATGGTATACAAGGTTGGGAACAGTTTTTTCGGTGCTCATTTTTATAAAATAAAATAATTATAATTATTAAAAAAACATGAACAGTGATGATCTACTACAGCTACAGGGCAGCCTAAACCTTCCTGAACTTATGAATGACCAAGTTGATGATCAAGCTATTATGCCCAAAAAGGAGAGGCTGTATTCTTTGGCAGCATGTGGGAAACAAAACAGTTCCTCGGAACTGAATTCAGCATAGAACAGATTCAACAGATGTCTACACAAGACATTATAAAGTATCATAACAGGTATGAAGCGCAGCTGGGGTCTAGAATGGTGAAAAGTGTGGGGCAAACGGTTCTTAGTTTGTACACTAAACTAGTCAGTAGATTTGCCCCCATTGATTCTGAACAAGATCTTACGTATGATTTAACGCAAGATCCAGTTTTAACAAAGTCATTAGAGTCTCTAGGATGTGATCTATACTACAGATTTGGAACATTGTTATCGCCATTAATCATGGGATTAATAACTTTTAATCATATAGATTTTGTTTCCCTTCAAAATGAACGAGCTGGAAAATCATCAGAACCAGGAAACATTGAATCAGGTGGAGAAAGTAACCAAGCCAGAAAATCAGCAGAAAACACTGAATCAGGGGGGACCAGTGAAAAGCATCCTGGGCGTGTTAAAGCAGGAAAAAAATTTAGCAGAGTGGAACAGACAAAACAAAATAAATGTTACAGAATATAACTCATCATGAAAACATAACACCGCCAACGCCAGAACAAGTTGATTCAATGCCGGCTATAAAAACTCCATGTGATACAAGACCTACAGCACCAAAGGCTTCATGGAATATTGAACTTAAAACTGTTGCCATTTTTGGCGCCATTGCTGCTGTTGGGGGCAGTTATTACGGTTATAAAATATATAACCAATGGCAACAAAAACAAAAGCAATCAAAAAAATCTGAACCACTAAATGCAGAAAAAGACAACAGCACGCCAAACCGCCAATAGCAAAGCATCATTTTGATCCATTTATAATGCAATAATATTTTAAATTTTTTTAATAGAAATAGATCATGGCGTATTATAAAATGATAAAGTCAATAAATAAAGACATGGAGTCTATAAAAGACATTTCCATAGACCAGAATCAATGCGGTTGCTTAGGATGTAAGACCTTCATTAAGATCTATGCAGAGAACGCCGAGCAAGACATCCTCAACGATGACGCGTTTTTTGAGGCGTGTGTGTACTATATTAGACATCTGCTATTTAAGATAAAAAACATAGATTGTATTTTTTGATAATTATAAGATAACTTGAATACTTAAAGGATGACTTAGTTATGATCTTGAGGTGACTTAATCAAGAACTTAGAAGTTACTTGATCAAGAACTATTAGGAACTTGAAGTAACTTAATTAAAAACTTAATTAAGAACTTGGGGTGACTTAATTAAAAACTTAATTAAGAACTTGGGGCGACTTGGGGGGTAGGAGTGTGTGTGGTGTACACAGAGCTTTATTATTTGTCATGTGTAACACCACTTGGTGCAAGACGGTGCTTGCGTTTTTGTGATTCATTGGCTCTTTTGTTGCAAGTTCAAAGCAGCCACCAAGTGCATTTATCAAAAGCTTGATTTAATAAACAAGACAGTTGAATAAGTACACTCTGTGGCCGCCCGAAGGCAGCCAAAAAAAGTTGAAGCAGGGTGTTGGCGGAGCGTTGGCGGGGTAGAGGTGAAGAAGCAGGCAACCACAACAGCAAAAAAGTCATTACATGGAGTAAGAATGTTGGCAGGCAGGCTAGCGTTCACAGCGTGAACGGTCGTATTTTTAGTAACTGACGTCTGAACTTGCTAGGTCTATACTATGTGCATATTGATCTATCCAGCCGTCTTTGAACAAAAAAGTCATTACATGGAGTAAGAATGTTGGCTGGCAGGCTAGCGTTCACGCGTGAACGGTCGTATTTTTAGTAACTGACGTCTGAACTTGCCAGGTCTATACTAATGTGCATATTGATTCTATCCAGCCGTCACGCATGAACGGTTCTATTTACTGGGACTCGCTTGATATGCATGGATCTTGTTTCCAGAACTGCGCAAATTTTGGCACTTGCAGCATGGCTTTGATTTCATTTAGCTTGCCAAAAATGAAACGAAAGGGAAGGCCTACAGCATAAAACCCTGTGTATCCATAAAGAACACTTGCAACGGCACGTAATTTTCGTGCGTGAACATCGGAATACCCGGTTTTTTCTTTCAACCAAACAGCCCATGTTTCCTTCGTTCTCCCTTCTTCCTTTCATTTTCCTGCCATTGTTTACACAAAATCAAGAAGTTACCAAACTGAACGTAAATTAACAAGGACTGTGCATCTTGCCTCCTCAAATTTCTCATCCCTTTTTGTAGTCTTTCTACAATTTCAGCTTCATTTGTTGTTTCAGAAAATATCTGATCAGCAAAAGCTTCTCTGGAAATAGCTGATTGAATGTCAGCCTGATTTGCCATAAGATAGTCATGTAATTCTTGTGGCGTTGAAAGATCTGTTCTCCTTTTTTGTCTCCTTTCTTTTCTTTTAACAATTGCTCAAGCTTTCTTTTAGGCTTCTTTGGCAAATCCTGCGGTCCTTCCCTTTTAATCTTTTCAATTATTTCTGTCATTTTTTTAAAGTAGTCTTGATTCTCTGCAAAATAAGCATTTCTTCCTCTGTCCACAATTCCGTTGGTGTTGGCGGTGGTAACGGGAGATTTTGAGCTTGTTGAAAAGTAGAAGCTTGATCCATGTCAGGTAGAATTAAAGTTGATGGCTGTGTTGAGAAATCTAATAGATTTTGATGAGCAACTTGCGATTCCAGAAGTTCTCTCTCTAATTCTGAAGAAATGCTGTCTTGAGACATAGATAATATTCGTTTAAGCAAAATCTTTACCAGCAAACACTTCTCTCACAGAAACACGTCCGTTCACCACAGCACCACAACACAAATGACAAGATAACTTAAGGCCCATTGTCAACAACACTAAGTGCTGGGCGGATGTGACGTCTTTTTAATATCACATGATTAAATCTTGACTTATGATAGGTGAATGTAAGAAACATGTCTATATCTGTTTTACCCCAGGCGAGAATGACTGAGCAAAATCCTTTCAACCACTTATAAAAAATCTCGCTATTCAGAACTGCAAGCAATAGAAATCGTTCGCTATTCATAACTGCACCCTAGAGAACGTAGAAATGCCAGCATTAGAGTCAACCGCCCGAAACGCATGCCCATGTGTGATTGCTGTGATAAGAGTTTCTTTCAATTTCAATAGGCTTTTGAAAGTCATTGAATTCCCTGCGCGGCAAGCGAGGAGGTATGGTTTCACTTCAGCGCACTCGTGTGTGTGCGTGTGTGTACACTAGCTTTCAGTGGAAGACATGCTAGGATAAGTGTGTGGATTTTATGTCAAAAATATAACTCAGTTTTAAAAGACTTTAGGGAACAGTTAAAGACTGTAGTGTTATTTCACATGAAAGACGAGACTCATTTGAAGAATGTTTGCGCGAAAATGATGTTATTGAAAACGATCACGAAAAAATAGGATTAAACAAAAACTAAATCTGAAAAGTTTAGTAAATTAGTATTAAAAACGGATAACCCTGCACAGTATGTTTGTTTGTAGATAATCGTTATTTTTTGGTTATTGACGTCTTACTTGTCAGAGAACAGTAATATGCTGATTCTAGGTCACTTTCGCCCGAAAACTTGGTGGAGGGTGAAAGTGGCTTAGAGTCGGCATATTACTGTTCTCTTCATTTCTATTTTTTTCTTTCTTTCATCCAGTGTTGCAGTTGCCTTTTTCTTCAATTTCACTTCCAGCTTAGTCACATAGTGTTTTGTTTTGCTGATCTCATCCACTGATGTGGCAAGCAATTATTGTCGAGTATGGGGCTAAGTAGGTGGTGTTCTGCGTATCTTAGATCAGAACAGGCGCTACTGAACATCACCGAAGTGACTCGGCGGCATTGGAGTGTCTCCTGCGATGGGTCGACTTTTCACGACTTGACATTGACTGCTCCCTGTGGATTGTCGGTGCTGGGGCGGCGGCAGGTCGGGTCGGGCTGTGACTGTGGAGTGGGGGGCGGAATGAGCGCCGTGGGTGCAAATATACAAGTCATCATGGCTCGAGAGCGGCTCTGCATGACGTGTGGCGACCCTGGTTCTTCTCTTCTTCTAGTAGTGCCTTGTGAATAGTGCACTTTCAGATTCAAATATTATTGTATTTGTGTGAGTGGCTGTGTTTGCTGAGTGGTGATTTTGCTTCTTCTTCTGTGTCTTCTTTTAATGCTATAGACTGTGGCTTGGGCAATGTGTAGCCCAGTGTGTTGACTGTATTTGTGGGACACTGTGGAGTGCGCCGGCGAGATCTGTGAGTTAACAGTAACCAGTGATCCACCCGATCAAACCATGCATTGCCATTTTTGTAAGGGCAAATTCCATTTAAAACAGGACTGTCCTTTCAAAGAAAGTGGAACAAAGACTGGGTTTGTTTCCACTAGATGTGAAGCAGGTCTTGTTTTAGCGCCAGATCAGTCCATTGATGCTTTTTTTTTGTTTTTTGTTTTGAGGATTGTGCTATTAATGGTTTACAAGGTTCTGTTTTGCGAGATACAGGTTGCACCACTGCTGGTGTAAAGAAATCTTTTGTTCTACCAGACCAATATCTTGACAGTGTTCAGAGATGCAGATCGTTTGGTGGAAGAATTTAAATTTTTGCACTGGCAAAAATTTCCGTTGATACACCATACTACTCCGGATCGCTTACCACCTGTGTTATTGAGAACCCAGTTTGCGATTTGATTTTGGGAAATCTACCAGGTGTTGCGAGAGTACATGGTGGTGCTGTGGGATCTTTCGTGCCTTGTCTCATCAGTATAAGATAAAAGTTGTAGAGCAGGGAAAACCAACAAAACCGCTCAAGGTTTCAAAACTGGATGAACTAAAAGTTACACCAGACGTTTTGAAGACTATGCAGAGATGTGACGAGACACTGATGACTATAATTTCTACTGCAAAGTAGACTGTCTCTGACATACCAACAGACAAGCCAACGTACATACTGGATTCTGACATCCTCTACAGGCATTTACCTGGACAAGACAACAAACAGATTGTGGTTCCCAAAGTGAAAATGGCAAATGCTGAAAAGTTATCCCATGTAAACATGCTAAAAAAGTATGTTGAGCATACAAATGTTGCCATTAACGAGTCAATTGAATGGATATGTCCGGTGTCTGGAACAGATGTGGCTATTACAGAAATCATTGGTTTTGATGTCGTATACAGAGACAGAGCAAAGACTGTGCAAACAACAAAGGGGGATTGTTAACATCTACCAGTATAGATGATACTGTACCTCTGCCCACTCTTTCTGTCAAGGGAGAAACTTATCATGATGTTGTGTTGTGTGATGATTTATCTTTGTTTTAGAAAGAACAACTGGAATGTATTTTGAAGGACTGACTGATACCCCAGGGACAGTGACAACAATTGAACCCCATACTATTCATTTGAGTACGGAAAACCCAGTCCGAGTCAAACCATATCCCCTCCCATTTGCGAAAAAAAAAACAGGTTGTCGGAAGAGAGATTCACGTTATGCTCAGGTTGAAGGTTATAGAACCGTCCTCGTCATCATAGAGCTCACCGGTTGTATTGGTGGACAAATCTGATGGCTTGGTGCGGTTTTGCATTGATTACAGGAAGTTAAACAAATCACTGTGTTTGATGCAGAACCTGTCCCAGACATTGAGGAACTTCTTTGTCAACTGTCAGAAGGAAAATATTTTGTCAAAATAGATTTAACTAAAGGGTGTTGGCAAATCCCGATGGTTGAGAGCAGACAATGAAAACACAGCTTTTCAGACACCTGTTGGGCTGTTTCAATGGACGGAAATGCCATTTGGATTACAAAACGCCCCAGCTTCTTTTGCCAGAATGATGCGCGCACTAAAACTTCATCAGTGTGGAGCAGTAAGCTTTTTTGATGACATTTTGCTTGCTGCAAAGTCATTGAATGATCTTCTGGCTAACTTGAGAGCTGTTTTTTGTAAACTCCTGAATTTTAGTCTGACGGCTATACCATCCAAAATTCTTGCTGGATTCCAGACTCTTGAGTTTTTTGGGTCATGTCATTTGTGTTGGGAAAATTACACTGGAGGAAAAGAAAGTAGAAAAGATCTTGGCCTTGAAGAGACCCACTACAAAGAAACAGATAAGATCACTCCTTGGATTGTTGTCCTATTACAGAAGATCTGTACTGCACTTTGCATCCTTGACAGCCCCTTTGAGTGACTTACCAAAAGGAACAAAAAACAAAAGTATTGTCTCGTCAGATGTGTGCCAGAAAGCTCTGGAATGTGTTCAAAACATCTTCAATTCAATTCATTCCCTGCACTGCTTTTGCTCTCTGTTTCAGAGGATATTGCTTTGGGAACTGATGCCAGCTCCAAACTATGGGAGCTGTACTTTTGCAAGAAAAGAATGGATTGTTACACCCTGTGCAATATGCAAGTAAAAAGTTCTCTAACACACAGGTCAAATACTCTACAATTGAGAGGAAGTGCTTGCCATTGTTTGGGGTTGTGAGAAATTTGCCAGATTCCTTACAGGAAATCTTAAATAAATGGTAGCTTCAGATCGTTTCAGAGTCCAGCGCAGGGAAGAAGGCCTGAACGCTGAAGCGATCTGAAGCGATCAAAGCCAAGTGAATTTTCGTTGTTTTATTCGTTTGTTTCTCACCTGAGGAAGACCTAAGAGGTCGAAACGCGTTGTGTTTTGTCTTGCGACTCGTTTGTCCACGTTCCTCTGGGTGGTTCGCTAACATTTGTTTAAGATTTGTTTAGATTTCCGCCTGCAGTCGTCTCACTTTGCAACTAGATCCTTACAGGAAGACAGTTTCAGTTACAAACCGACCACAGGCCATTGACGTCTTTGCAGTCGTCCAAGACCGAAAATAGCAGGTTGTAAAGATGGGCTTTGTCATTGCAGGAGTTCAAGTTTGACATTGAGCCATTACCTGGAACTCAGAATGTCATGGCAGATTTTCTGTCCCGTGCGTGAGGGCACAGTATTCTTCGTGCAGCTGTAACTGCATAAAAAGGAAGGACTGTTTCTGCTGTTTGTTTTCATTGTGGAAAGATTTTATTGACATTTTGGCAGTGTTATGTGTGCTACTGTCAATCTGAATTAATAGGTAGTTGTGACTGATCTTTTTTCCAAAAGTGCATATGTATTGGCATTGGTGTCTCATAGTAGGATGCTACTTTGTGAATGTGTGCAGAATACTTCATTTGATGTGTTACAAGTGTTTGTTTTTGTCACGTCGGTCCATTGTGAAGAATGAAAAAAAAGTGTTTAACTTTCGAATGGACTGCGATATTGTATATTCTTGCTTGAAGAAAGACTTTTCACTTGGCAATTTCTTCTGATCAAGTGAGTCATGAGGAAATGCTCATTTTGTGAGGATTTTGGGACATATGTTTATGTGAGAACAGGCAAGAAAAAACTGTCTTTACATTCTGGTATAAATAAACATAATTGGCATTTGGAATGATCAGTATCATTATATGTTCTTCGTGTCTGTGTTACTTGTGGTTTGTGGTGATGGAGTATGAATTTGTTTTTAAAAACAAAACAAAACTGATTTCTTTTTTAATTTAAATTAAGATTTTGGAATGTGATTTTGGATCTTTATGATGGTTCATAAAGATTAGTTCTATGTATTGATTGAAACTCTTGTGTGATGAAAAATTGGTGATTGATGGCTGAAGTTGCATATTAACTAGATTGGTATGTGTATTTCAAAAAAACAACAACAGCAAAAAATTCTTGGCGAAAAGGTTTGTTTGGCTTTTTTTCACTGCAGGATGGGGGTGTCATGTGACGTAGCCTCACATGGCGACATGTGACATTCCGTCGCGTACGCCCTTATTTGATATAAAGCATTTCCCTAGGTAGGGAAAAGGAAAGGTAAAAGAAAGGACAATTTACGTGGCCTGACCAGTGTGATTGGTGTCGCTGGTGGCTATGAAAATCGCTCAGTAAGGTAGACGTAGGGTGATTATCGGTTGAATCACTCAGGAAAATGGACGGACGTTGTCCATTGGTCAAGTAACCAAGGGCTGATAATGCGTTGAGTTAGATGAGTACTCACTGAATATGTACTCAGGAAGAGAGCAAGAAGGAAAAATAAAGTATAGGAAGGAGATGGCTTGGGGACCCTGACCAGACAGGTTGTTTGGAACTGCAGAACAAAATTCACCTGTAATCTACCATTACCAGGTGAGGTATAGACAGAAAGAGAGCGAGTTAAGAAAAGGAAAAAAAAGGGAAAAGAATTTATCATTATTCAGATTTTGAAATAGATTACTTACACGGACTTCATTCGTGTTTCAGCCCTTCCCAGTGCTGTGGCAGCACCAGTAACGGGATAGGCGACTGTGGCAGTCGCACAACAAGTATTTGGGCTCCAGTGCTGTGGCAGCACCTAATTGACTTCAAAGTTGGAGAACCAAGTAGAAGAGGACAACGACTGTGGCAGTCGTGAGAGAACTTTGAAAGCGTCTGTCATGTTGACCCACTAAACGTTTGTCATGTTGACCCACTATGATTTTTGATTATCCCCTGGGTCGGAACTCAGATATTGTCCCTGTATTTTAAGCCATCTTTGATTCTTCTTTGGAAAGTATAAATTGTTTCTCCATTGAGGAGGAGAAACCGGTAGAAGATGTACTTGTAAATTACTATGTACAATGAGATGAAATTTGGTCCCAGCTAGTGGATCTGTGGAATGTTTGTACCTCCACTGGAGAGGAGGAACAGAAGATAATTCTTGGAAAACAAACATGTTGTATATGCTGGAAAAGTTGATTATCATTTAGTAAATTATTCCCCAGAGAAGAGGGGGAGAAGAAGAGTTATTGTAGTGCGCCTTCTGGTTGTTTGGAGCGACTGCATGTGCACGGAGTGAATGCTGAGCTGAGTGCGTGCATGCATTTGTGCTCAGTGTGACAAATATGATACGCTAATATCTGATGGTTGAAGTTTCCTGTGTATTGATGTCTTGATCTAGGCCTATATGCTATGTAGTGGCACGCATTGTTTTTGTACCAACTCACATTAACGTATGTTTTGATTTTTCAGGCAGCATATAAAAGAAAAAAAAATCTAACTCGTGTGTTGCCTGGCTACCCAAGTGCCTATGGTGTGGGTGTGTGTAGGGAATAGTTATTACGCGCATCCAAACTTTTGAGAGTGAGAGTCAAATCTCTGTGCACTGTCCTCTTTCTGTGCGTATGTAAGCTCTTATATTAACTGAATAAAATGTGAAAGAAGAAAAAGAAACAAATAAGTTTCCAGTATGTCTGCAACCAAACATAAACAACATTTACCTTGTTTTTATTGAAGATTAGATAGATTTGTTTTTCAACCTTGATTTTTTTTCTCTAAATTTGAATTAGAAACCAGATTATGTGAACAATGTTTGTCACCTCTATGACTTTAATTGATACACATAATACAAGTGTGAGACAGAGAGAGAGAGAGAGCGAGAGAGAGAGAGAGAGGAGAGAGAGAGAGAGAGAGAGAGAGAGAGAGAGAGAGAGAGAGAGAGAGAGAGAGAGAGAGAGAGAGAGAGAGAGAGAGAGAGAGAGAGAGATGACATGTGTTACTGATAAATCCGAATCAGTAGACCCAAATCTCTATGCTAGCTATACGAACACCCTGGCTCTGCGATTAAGCAATTATCTGTAGGGGGCTAAGTAGGTGGTGTCCTGCATATCTTAGGTCAGAACAGGTGCTACTTAACATGACCGAAGTGACTCGGTGGCATTGCAGTGTCTTCTGCGATGGTTCGACATTTCACTTTACATTGACTGCTCCATATGAATTGCCGGTGCAGGGTCGACGGCGGGCCGGGCCGGGCTGTGGCTGTGGAAGGGGGGGGGGGGGGGGTCGGAATGAGCGGCGTGGGTGCAATGTCACTGAACTAGCTCAGAAGATTGGACAGCCAAAGAAAAGTAAATAAATGAAAATAAATAGATTGTGAGGAGGACAGACTGACTGGTCTCTGTGTTGTTTGTGTCAACAGGGGTCCAATAAGCAACACTCGTGATGTCCCTTTAACAAGGAATGTCATCATAAAGCTTGCCAAACCCTTGCAGATGATTTAAAGAAAACGCTTTCTTGAAAATAATGTTATTTACATCTTGAAGTACCTCGGGCATGTTTAGATAGATCGGGCATTGCTAATGCATTGCTAAAAAAAAGACATAAGGTGATATACAATAATGGTTGGAGATCACGCTTTCAGTTAAACACACACACACACACACACACACACACACACACACACACACACACACACACACACACACACACACACACATATATATATATATATATAATATATTTATATATATATATATATATATATATATATATATATATATATATATATATATATATATATATATATATAATGCTGCAAAATTACGTAGCAGGGGAAAACAAGTGCAGGTTAACAGTTCTTCCACCATTATAGCAATGACTTAGCAAAGATTTGATTTTTTTTTTAAGGTAGAGATTAAGAAAATGTGAAAATGTATATCATAAATATAAATACTCTTCACTAGCTGCATGAGGAAATCATCGCAATCCCTCCTGAAGGCAGATCCACATGTATCACCTGCTCCTAGGCCTTTCGTCTGCTGGTTCGGACTCATCACAGGGACACGGCTGATTGTGTCTGTGCTCTTGGCGTTAAATAGAGACACACCACAGTCCGTAATGTTGTGGTATTCTCACCACCAAGGGTTAAAAAAACAATCCAATAGCACCCCCAAAGCAGCAAGCGAAGGGTAGTAAATAAAAGAAAACGAAAGTGTGGAGAGGAAAAAAGCCGCCGAAAGACCAAAATCACCATGCAAACAGCATCGAATGCAGGGGATAATCCCTGAGCCTACGCCCGAGGATCCATCCAATGATGCAAGGGAGATCCAAAGATATGGAACAGTCTGAGTGGTCGGCTCTGCTGTTCAAGAACCCAAGCATTGTCAGTGGCTAAGAATTGAGCAGAACAAGCTTTACTTGGATCTCCTAAGAGATACAATCGCCCACTGATTGACCAAACAATATAATGCTGAACGATTTAAGTAGTGGGGGAAAACAAGTGCAGGTGAATAATTCTGCTCTCTCTCTCTCTCTCTCTCTCTCTCTCTCTCTCTCTCTCTCTCTCTCTCTCTCTCTCTTTTCTCTCTCTCTTTCTCTCTCTCTCTCTCTATATATATATATATATATATATCTAATATATAAATCTAGTTGCAAAGCGAGACGACTGCAGGCGGAAATCTAAACAAATCTTAAATAAATGTTAGCGAACCGCCCAGAGAACGTGGACAAACGAGTCACAAGACAAGTCTTGTGACTCGTTTGTCCACGTTCTCTGGGCGGTTCGCTAACATTTATTTAAGATTTGTTTAATATATAAATGGCAAATTCTGTCTGCGTGCGTGCGTGCGTGCGTGCGTGTGTGTGTCTGTGTACGCTATAGACTCAAAAACGGCTCAACAGATTGTAATGACATTTGGCAGGTACGTCTGTTGTGACCCGAGGATGGTTTTGGGCTAATCTCTTAAAAAATAAAACCGTTAAAAACCGTTACAAAACTGTTATAACGGTTTCAAAGACATCTTTTTCCTCTGCTTTTCATCAAATGGCCGTTGTGACATTGCACAGGTACAGGACTACTTCTCTAAAATTAGAACAGTTATTTGGCAGTTAAAAAACGTTATTTATAACGGTTAAAAACCGTTAAAAACACCAAACCCTATAAAAAAAACTGTTTAGAACCCGATCTTCTTGAAATTTAGCAGGTACGTCTGTTGTGACCCAAGGATGGTTTTGGACTAATCTCTAAAAAAAAGAAAACCGTTAAAAACCGTTAAAAAAACTGTTATAACGGTTTCAAAGACATCTTTTTCCTCTGCTTTTCATCAAATGGCCGTTGTGACATTGGACAGGTACATCGAACCTAGAGGGACATCTCCCGAGTAACATAGGGTCATTGGAAAGTTTCTACGACAGTTATTTATGACCGTTTAAAAACCGTTAACAACACGTACCCCCCTAAAAACGATCAAAAATACAATCTTTTCTGATGTTGGCGACAAAGGGAGTCGTCGGATCGCCACAAAATCTTGGCATGAGTCTAGAGGGACATACTGTGGATAACACTGGGTCATTCGATAGCTTTTATGACCGTTATTTTTATCACCGTTAAAAAGCGCTATTTTCTAAATTTAGACCTTTCTTGATGAAATTTGGTATACAGGTGTAGTTTTAAATGCTGAACAATGATATACAACTTACACGAACCGAAACTTAAAATTGACCGTTAAAGACCGTTATTATATAAATTTAGACCGTTCTTGATGAAATTCGGTATACAGATGCAGTTTTACACGCTGAGCAATCATATACAACTTACACGAACGGAAACTTAAAATTGACCGTTAAAAACCGTTATTATATAAATTTAGACCGTTCCTGATCAAATTCGGCATACATATGCAGTTTTACACGCTGAACAATGATATACAACTTACACGAACGGAAACTTAAAATTGAGCGTAAAAAACCGTTAAGATCCGTTATTTTCTAAATTTAGACCTTTCTTGATGAAATTTGGTATACAGGTGCAGTTTTACACGCAGATCAATGATAGACAGCTAATATGAACCGAAACTTAAAATTGACCGTTAAAGACCGTTATTATATAAATTTAGACCGTTCTTGCTGAAATTCGGTATACAGGTGTAGTTTACACGCTGAACAATGATATGCAACTTACACGAACGGAAACTTAAAAATTGACCGTTAAAAACCGTTATTATATACATTTAGACCGTTCCTGTTGAAATTCAGTATACAGATGCAGTTTTACACGCTGAACAATGATATACAACTTACACGAACGGAAACTTAAAATTGAGCGTAAAAAACCTTTAAGATCCGTTATTTTCTAAATTTAGACCTTTCTTGATAAAATTTGGTATACAGGTGAAGTTTTACATGCTGATCAATGATAGACAACTAATATGAACAGAAAATTAAAATTGACCGTTAAAAACCGTTAATGTCTAAATTTAGAGATGGTAGTCTGCAGAGGATTTCAGAAATACACCGAAGTTATGATGCTCTGCAATACCCTCTGATTTTTGTCTGTCAACAAGAGCCATGGTCAGGCAAGCAGTAGAGCAACCTCAGCAACAACTCTGACTGCATTCTTCTCACTCTGCCATTCAGATGAGTTTGCCAAAACTCTCCTGTACTTTGAGGTGCCAACGTACTACACATGGAACAGCAAGAAGTGGCAGAAGAGAAAACAAGGAAAAGATGTTGAAAACTGGCCAGGCATCAAGGCGGGTGAAGCCATTGCCAGAGTCTTCACAGTAAGCCCAAGGCAACAAGAGTGCTTCTTCCTCAGGCTGCTGCTCCATCAGTAGAGGACAACCTTCATTTGATGACTTGCGAAATTTGAGGAGACACGTGTGCAACACCAACAGGGAGGCCTGTCTTCCTCCATGGACTCTTGGGATGATGAAAAAAACCTTGGAATCTGACTTTCGAAGCATGCAGCAGGCACAAAACATCCTAAGCAGATGTGCAACTTTTTTGCCGTCATGCTACACAATTGTGAAATGTCGCGAATCCTGTTGGTCTCTGGGAAACCGTCAAGGAGCGCTTTCGGAGGACATTCTCGCACGAATCCAATGCAAACCCAGAGATGGCCGTTTCCTTCAATCACGACAATCTTCCTTCAGGCTCTGGTGGACCTTGAAAAACAGACTGCTGGCACTTGGCGGATCTGATATTGCTGTCTATGCCTTCCATCTCCTTCAACGCAATGAAGGGGCTGCTTTTCCATGAGGTTCTGACGAGAGACAAACTATAATTCAGAAATCTTGCTGCCTTTGTGGAAGAAAATGAGCCCAAGGATGGTAACAGACCAAGAAGCTGCACTTTCACCTCTTCATGGCCAAGGTGCGAGGAGACACTGGAGGCTGTTCTTCTCGATGCGCCGGGGGGGGAACAGGCAAAAATTTCTCAAAACTATGTTTAGCCAAGGTTCGACAGAAGAAGGAAAATTGCCCTGGCTGTAGCGTCATAGTGGCATTGCTGCCACACTTCTGAAGGAGGTAGAACTGCACACTTCAGCATTCTGTTTACCCTGGATCTGTCCGGACAGGAGGTCACCATTGCAACATCTCAAAGAGGTCGTCCAAGCAAGGTGCTTCAGAGAGTAAGCTCATCATTTGGGATGAGGCGACCTTGAGCAACAAGAGGGCCTGTTGAAGCTTTAGAATAACACTGAAGGACCTGGCAATACCAAAAAACATTATGGGTGTGTGACAGGTCCTTTCTGGAGACTTTCGACAAATCTGCTGTTAGCACAAGGGCCAAGAGTATGAAGTTCAATGCATGCTCAAAGCTTCCTACTGTGGCCGAATGTCCATCGGCTGGCCTTTCTACCAACATGAGGGTTCATTACCGGCCAGGATCCGCAGGACGCGTTTGCAAATCACTTCTTCAGGTTGAAATGACCAGATTCCATCATCCGTGGATGACACCAAATCAAGCTCCCGTTTGGACACATGCTTGAAACAGAAGATGCCCTCCTCAACAAGGTATTTCCTCAATCTGGCCCAACACATCTCCAAACAAGAATGGCTCTGTGAGCGAAGCCATTTTGGCTCCAAGATGGATGCTGTCAACAAGATCAAATGACAATCTTCTTGGGATTCAGCCAGGCCCATCCATATAAACTACACGTCTATTGACACTCTGCCAGATGAGACTCAAATCGTCCACTTACCCACCAGAATTGCTAAACAGCCTGAATCACCAGGTATGCCTCCCACACAACTTAGAGTTGAAAGAGGAAGTCCTTTTTTTTCCCCATGCTCTAGAAACTGGACACACCCAAAACCTCTGCAATGGCACGAGGCAGACCGTCAAGAGATGATGCCGCGGCCTATGGAACAACTATCCTCATTGCAAAGGCAAGGGCCAAAGATGTCTGTCATTCCAAGAATTACCGCTTGCCCATCTGACTGCCAATCGAATTTAAGTCTACAGTTCCCTTGTCCGACTCCGCTTTGCGATTACATTAACAAAAGTCAGGTTCAGTCTTCAAACGGTTGGTTGTGACTCGACCTCAGGGATCAGGTATTCTCTCATGGTCAGCTTTATGTAGGCTGCAGTCGAGTCAGCTGATGAGGAAGAACCTCTTTGTCCTGTCCAACAATGGATGTTGTCAAAAATGTTGTGTACCATGACAGCACTCAAACTAACTAGTGACGGACTGGACAGGTGAGAAGGGACAATAACCATTGTTTCTGGCTTCTTACAAAAAAGGATGCCTGGCATTCACATGTGGTCCATTCACGTCCCAAATGCTTGAAACATGCACTTTTCAAAACCATAACATATTGATACAAAGCTAATTTGAAATCCTTATTGCCAGATCTCACACGGATGCATTCTCATATCCCAGTGCATCTTCATAAAAATAAATCTGGTCAGAATCCATATTGATCCCGGATGGGTTTGGGGCATGCAATCTGTGAAAACATAGAATGTTGAGGAGAGAGAGAGAGAGGAGAGAGAGAGAGAGAGAGAGAGGCAGAGAGAAGGAGAGAGCGAGAGAGAGAGAAGAGGTAGAGAGAGATGAGAGGAAGAGAGGAGAGAAGATGAGAGAGAGACAGAGAGAGACAGGAGGAGACTGAGACAAAATGTGTATTTGGTGTGGGGAGGGGGGGGAGTGGAAGATGGGTGGGGGGGGGGGGGGTGGGGGATGAACTGTAATCAAACAATTAATACATGTTTGCCGTCACGTGAGTATCGCAAAAAGAATGTTCAAAATCCCAGGCAACGCCGGGAGTTAATATTGGTTGCTGAGCCTTGTGAATCTGCAGTTCTACTATGGTATACTGTGCTTTATGGAATCTGCGGTTCTTCTTCTATGGATTACTGTGCATTATGAATCTGCGGCTTTCTGTGGCTTACTTGTGCTTTATGAATCTGCGTTCTTTCCTTCTGTGAATTGCTGTGACTTTGTGAATCGGCGGTTCTTCTGTATGGATTGTGTGCCTTGTGACTTTGCGGTTCTTTTCTGCTAGTTGCACGTGATTTATTGTGTTGATGTGTGGAGACCCTGTTTCTTTTCTTCATCGCTTCTGTTTATTGAACGGGCTGTGCTTATCATGTGGGGGACCTTGGTTATCCTTATTTAATCTTCTTTTAGTGTGTAGACTGGTGTGACTGTGGAACGAGTGTGTTGACTGCATATGTGAGACACTGTGGACGCCCGGCCAGTGAGATCTGTGAGTGGATAACAAGTTGTAATATGATATGCTGATATCTGATGATTGACGTTCGCTAAGTATTGATATCTTGATCTGTATGTATGTAGTGACATGTATCGTTTGCACAATTCACATGAATGTTGTTTTGATGGTTCAGGCAGGATAAATTATAAAGAAAAAAAATCTAACTCGTGTGGTTTTGCCTGGCTATCCATGTTGCGTATGGTTGTGGGTGTGCGTAGGGAATAATTATTACCACATCCAACTTTGTGAGAGCGAAAAGTCGACAGCAAACACGCACTGCACACCATCCGTAACTGGAAAACAATAGAATGTGTCGGGTGTGTGTGCGCTGTGTGTGTGTTGGTGTGTGTGTGTGTGTGTGTGTGTGTGTGTGTGTGTGTGTGTGTGTGTGTGTGTGTGTGGTGTGTGTGTTGGTGTGTGTGTGTGTGTGTGTGTGTGGTTGTGTGTGTGTGTGTGTCGTGTGTGTGTGGTGTGTGTGTGTGTGTGTGTGTTGTGCGCTATTGACTCAAAAACGGTTCACGATTGTCATGAAATAGGCAGGTACGTCTGTTTAGTAACCGAGGATGTTTCATATCGGGCAATGCCGGGAGTCCCGTGCTAGTAACAAATAAATCACAATGTGTGTGTGTTTGTGTGTGTGTGTGTGTGTGTGTGGTGTGTGTGTGTGTGTGCGTGCGTTCTTGTGTGTGTGTGTGTGTGTGTGGGTGTTGTGTGTGTGTGTGTTTGTGTGTGTGTGTGTGTGTGTGTGTGTGTGTGTTGTGTGCCGCTGTTTGTGTAGTGTGTGTGTGTGTGCGTGTGTGTGTGTGTTGTGTGTGGGTGTTTGTGTGTGTGTGTGTGGTCGTGGTGTGTGGGTGTGTGTGTGTGTGTGTTGTGTGTGTGTGCGTGTGTTGTGTGTGTGTGTATGTGTGTTGTGTTGTGTGTGTGTGTGTGTGTGTGTGTGGGTTGGTGTGTGTGCGTGTGTGTGTGTGTGTGTGTGTGTGTGTTGCGTGTGTGAAGAGGAAAAGAAGAAAAAGGAGGGAGGAGAGTGAGGAGGTCGAGAAGGAGAGTGAGAGGAGGAGAGAAGAGATTGCCATCATAGCACACCCCCTCCCCCCCCCCTCTTATTTGTTATTGATTTAATGCCAAGACTAGATGTGGGTAACATACGAGCAGAGAGGAGAGAGAGTGGGGAGAGAGAGAGAGCGAGAGAGGAGAGAAGAGAGGAGGAGAGAGAGAGAGCAGAGAGAGAGAGAGAGAGGAGAGAGAGAGGGGAGAAAGCGAGAGAGGGAGAGAGGCGCTTCAGATGCGATCGCTTCAGATTTGCTAAATTTATTGACCTGGCTACATACAGCCTTTTAGGTCAAGGGTGTACACTATTTGCAGCGCCATAAAATATAGTCAAAGAAAACACATTGTTGCTGAGTACGCAACTTACATTTTCTTCGCATGTAGTTCATACGTGCATTCACATCAGTCCAATGTTTTGATTGCAAATAATGAACTGCAATCTTTTGGTTTTAAAAGACATTTCTAATAGAGCTGCCTACCGTTGTTCAAGTGATTTTGTTTCATTCCAGCCTGAATGCATTTGACAGTGGAGTCCATTTGTGAGCAACTACAACAAGAGCCCACAAAGCCTAGAAAGAAAGCCAATCAATGTCATTTGATTTCTAAAGCCATTATTTAGTTGATCATTACATTATTAGATAGTTAAATGTCAATGGAGAAACCTATAAATAATGATTTTTGTGGCAGTGAAAGTTGCCATGCAAATTTGAACAGAAATAAACATCACCTCTGTGCACGTTTCAGGTGTGCGTGTGAACGAAAGGACTGTGAACTCTCGCTGATC
>JAFLJL010013838.1:0-28068 GCA_018398815.1 Conus ventricosus | reverse complement strand
TGCGTTAAAAAAAAAAAAAAAACAGAGAGAGAGAGAGAGAGAGAGAGAGAGAGAGAGAGAGAGAGAGAGAGAGAGAGAGAGAACTATATGCGTGCTTCGGCGCGATAATACCGTGTATGCGCGAGTAAGTGGAAGTGTATTTTCATGAAGCGCACACACAACGCACGCGAGTGAGTACTTAAGAATGTTAATGTAATATTTTGTTGTTGTTGCAGGCGAGTGTCCATGTGCTTTTGTGTCTGTGTGCGTGCGTCTGTGCCTGCACATGTGCACCTGTGCCCACGAACACTTCTTTTTTTTTGTAACTCGTTTTTCTATTTTCCTGCCAGATCTATTCCAATGTCTCATGTTTTCCCAGTCTCCCCCCACTCAATCTGCCTGTCAGTGGAACTGCTCGGCAATCCCATCAAAGAACTACCACCACATCACCGCCGCCACCGTCCCGCCCGCCACCACAGCTCTCCACAACGTCCCTCCGCTCTTCCCAACTCTCCTTCTCTCTTCCCCCTCCCCCCACTTTCTCCTCTCCCCCCTTCTCCTCCTTCTTGACTTCCTCCACCTGGCCCGGGTCGATTTAAAAGTTGTTAACGTTCTGCGTTTTCTTTTCAAGGAGACGACTGGGAAAACAAACAAGCACATGTTGCGCAGAAGGGTACAAAGTTCGGGAAAAGGTGAAAAATGGCACACCATACGGACGCGCGTGAGCTCGCGCAAGCGCGCGCACACGCACACCCACACGCATACACGCACGCTTGTACTCGCACATGCGTGCGCGCGCGCGCGTGCGCGCGCCCACACACACACACACACACACACACACACACACACACACACACACACACACACACACACACACACACTCACACACACACACACACACACACACACACACACACACACACACACACACACAGGCGCGCGCGCGCGCACGCACGCACACACGCACGCACAAACAAACAAACAAGCACTCACACGCACACATGCAAACACACCACACACACACACATATGCACACACGCGCACACACACACGCACACACACACACACACACGCACACACACACACGCACACACGCACACATTGCCATATGGACTGTCCTGATTGGTAGCATGCTTGTGTCAATGAATTTCCACTACGCTGTGTCCCACATAGTTTAAAATAAATTTCTGCACATGCTAGGAAATGCAGGCGAGGAAGTGCTGGCCTAATCCAACAATCGACTGGGTGACGAAGGAGTAAGCCAATGATCGATTGGGTGACGAAGGGGTAAGCCAATGATCGATAGGCTAACAGAGGCCTGCACTTTCTGGGCGTTTTCCTTGCAGATTGCAGGGAAGTAGGAGATAATTTTCCCTCAGAGAGAGAGAGAGAGAGAGAGAGAGAGAGAGAGAGAGAAGAGAGAGAGAGAGAGAGAGACTGAGAGAGAGAGAGAGAGAGAGGAGAGAGAGAGAGAGAGAGAGAGACAGACAGACAGACAGAGACAGAGAGAGAACTTTATGAGTGCTTCTGTGCGCTAATACAGTGTATTCGCGAATGAGTGAAATTGTATATTTATGAAGCATGCACGGCGCGCGCAAGTGTGTGTGTGTGTGTGTGTGTGTGTGTGTGTGGTGGTGTGTGTGTGTGTGTGTGTGTGTGTGTGTGTGAGTGTGTGTTGTGTGTGTGTGTGTGTGTGTGTGTGTGTGAGTGTGTGTGTGTGTGTGTGTGTGTGTGTGTGTGTGTGTGTGTGTGTGTGTGTGTGTATGCGTGCGTGCACACACATAATATGCAGGCGAGTATCCTTATACTTTTGTATCTTTGTGCGTGCGTCTGTGCCTGCATGTGTGCACCTGTGCCTACACGCACTTTTTTCCTTTTTCTCTTTCTTTTTTTGTTCTTCTCTGTTACTCGTTTTTTCTATTCTCCTGCAGATCTTTTCCATTGTCTCATGTTTTCCCAGTACCCCCCCCCCCCCCCCCCCCCTCTCCATCTGCCTGTCACTTGAACTGCTCGGGAATCCTATCAGGGGAACTACAACATCACCGCCGCCACCGTCCCCGCCCGCCACCAGGCTCTCCACAAAGTCCCTCCCCCCCTTCCCAACTCTCCTTCTCCCTCCCCCATCTCCCACCCCCTACTTTTTCCTCTCCCTCCGTCTCCCTCCATCTCCCACCCCCACTTTCTCCTCTCCCTCCTTCTCCCTCCAACTCCCCACCCCCTAAATTTCTCCTTCTCCCTCCTTCTCCCCCACCTCTTCCCCCCCCTACTTTCTCCTCTCCCTCCTTCTCCCTCCATCTCCCACCCCCTACTTCTCTCTCTCCCTCCTTCTCCCTCCATCTCCCACCCCCTACTTTCTCCTCTCCCTCCTTCTCCCTCCATCTCCCACCCCCTACTTTCTCCTCTCCCCCCTTCTCCCCCCATCTCCCACCCCCTACTTTCTCCTACTCCCTCCTTCTCCCTCCATCTCCCACCCCCTACTTTCCTCTCCCTCCTTCTCCCTCCATCCCACCCCCTACTTTCTCCTCTCCCTCCTCACCCCCATCTCCCACCCCTACTTTCTCCTCTCCCTCCTTCTCCCTCCATCTCCCACCCCCTACTTTCTCCTCTCCCTCCTTCTCCCCCCATCTCCCACCCCCTACTTTCTCCTCTCCCTCCTTCTCTCTACCATCTCCCACCCCCTACTTTCTCCCTCTCCCCCGTCTCCTCCTTCTTGACTTCCTCCACTGGCCCGGGTCGATTTAAAAGTTGTTAACGTTCTGCGTTTTCTTTTCAAGGAGACGACTGGGAAAACAAGCAAGCGCATGTTGCGTAGAAAGGGTACGAAGTTCGGGAAAAGGTGAAAAATGGCACAACACACACACACACACACACACACACACACACACACACACACACACACACACACACACACACACACGCACACACACACACACATACACACACACACTCACTCACTCACACACACACACATACACACGCTCGCGCACGTGCGCATGCGCGCGCATGGGGCGGATGGAGGGGAGGCGAAAGTAAGATGTAATAAAGTAAAATTCAGGAACAGACACATTCCTTCTTCTTTCTTTTCTGTAGTGTCTTCTTCCTCCTCTCCAAAAACCCGGTCTCCCCCCCCCCCCCCCCTTTCCTCCCTCCATCCTTTTTCCTTTATCTCCCCTGGCAGCTGCTTTGCTCTCCTCTCTCTCCTCTCTCTCTCTCTCTCTCTCTCTCTCTCCTCTCTCTCTCTCTCTCTCTCTCTCTCTCTCTCCTCGCTCGCTCGCCTCGCTCGCTCGCTCGCTCTGTGTCTGTCTCTGTCGGTCTATCTGTTTGTTTACCTGTTTGTCTGTTTGTCTGTCTGTCTGTCTGTCTGTCTGTCTCTCTCTCTCCCCTCTCACTCTCTCTCTCTCTTCTCCTCTCTTTTCTCTCCTCTCTCTCTCTCTCTCCCCTCTCGCTGGCTCGCTCGCTCGCTCGCTCTTTCAGGGCCCACACAGCCCGGTAAGCATAAACATCAACTCTACATGTTCTATTCCTACGAATAATATGTCGGCCTGTTCACACACACACACACCACACACACACACACAACACACCACACACACACACACACACCCACACACACACCACACACACAGATACGCGCGCGCGCGTTTAAAGAGATAAACTCAAATTTAATTCCAGTTTCATGATAATTAATTCTTTGGTGTTATCTAAAGCACGAGGCTACAAGCTGAACATCTGAACATTACTTGAAGTAAAATAAGAAAAAACGTAAGGGGCTCGCACATACATGTACACTCAGCATAAAATATACTGTCCATGAAAATCCCAGCATCGGCTAGAATGAACAGACAGGAAACTGGCTCCCAAGTGACGTGACTGCAGGAAACTGACAACATCCGCTGCGGCCCGTGAGTATGTCTCCCTCTCTTCCCCTTGACTTAGTGTCTGACCATCAGTAGCAGTTGTCGTCTTCAGTCATCAATCACTGTCAGCTGGGACAAGGTCCGTCAATTTCCTCAGTCCTGTGTCTCTGTTTCCCTCTGTCTCTCTGTGTGTCTCTGTCTGTCTGTCTGTCTGTCTGTCTGTCTGTCTGTCTCTCTCTTCTCTCTCTCTCTCTCTCTGTCTGTCTGTCTGTCTCTTTCTCTCTCTCTCTCTCTCTCTCTCTCTCTCTTCTCCTCTCTCTCTTCTCTCTCTCTCTCTCTCTCTCTCACTGTTTGTCTCGCTCTCTCTCACTGTCTCTGTCTCTCTGTCTGTCTTGTCTGTCTGTCTATCTCTCTTTCTCTCTGTCTGTCTGTCTGTCTCACGCTCTCTCTCTCTCTCTCTCTCTCTCTCTCTCTCTGTCTCTGTCTCTGTATCTCTGTCTCTGTCTCTGTCGCTCTGTGTGTGTGTGTGTGTGTGTGTGTGTGTGTGTGTGTGTGTGTGTGTGTGTGTGTGTGTGTGTGTGTGTGTTTCTGGACTTGTGTCTCTGTCTGTCTGTCTGTCTGTCTGTCTGTCTCTCTCTCTCTCTCTCTCTCTCTCTCTCTCTCTCTCTCTCTCTCTCTCTCTCTCTCTCTCTCTCTTTACCCCCTTTTCCCATAACTCCCTCCTTCCCCTTTACCCCCCCCCACCTCTTCTTTCTCGCGCATTCCTCCCCCTACCTTGCGCCCCTCCTCCTCCCATCACCTGCCTGATCTTTTTTGTTTTGTTTTGGGACAGGGTGTAGGGCAGGGTGGTATGTTAACGTTTGGTAGTATGAGGGGATGGGTGGAGGTTTGGTTTTCCTTCGTCGAGTTTGTCACATGCAGTGTCTATTTCATCCCGGCCCTTCATTTTCATCTCCTCCTGTTCTTCCTCCTGCCGCCCCCCCCCCCCCCCCCTCTTCAATCCTTTATCTCCTCCCCCTCCTCCTCTCCTTCTACTCCTCCTCCTCCTCCTACCACTACTATCATTTGCTACCAAATCACCACCACCACATCCACCACCACCACCACCATCAATGCTCCCTACTATTACTACTACTACTACTACTACTACTACTACTACTACTACTACTGATGCTGCTGCTGCTGCTGCTGCTGCTGCCGCCGTGGGATCTGGGCGAGAAATCTCCCTCAAAACGGTCATCATCTTCCTATTGTCGTCCTTTTTTCATCCACTTATTTCTTCGTTCTGTCTTCCCTTCCTTTCTTCCCTAAAAACAGTTAATGCATCTCTGTTTCAGATTTATTGTCTCAATCCCTCCCTCCCTCCCTCCCTCCCTCCCTCCCTCCCCTCTCTCTCTCTCTCTCTCTCTCTTCTCTCTCTCTCTCTCTCTTTTCTCTCGTCAATTTTATTCTCAAAACAAGTCAAAGAATAAGGTCTTGTGATCGTGAAAAGCCCATCAAGGGATGGGAAGGGATTGTGAACATACTGCAGTTTCCAGTTCTTCGACTGGAAATCGATCTCAGAGAATGGAGACCTCTTTCTCTCTCTCTCTCTCTCTCTCTCTCTCTCTCTTCTCTCTCTCTCTCTCTCTCTCTCTCTCTCTCTCTCTCTCTCTCTCTCTCTCTCTCTCTCATTTACACGGGTTTAATTACTGTTCCTGTGATAAACCCTGTCGTTTCATGACAGGCAAACCATTCTATCTTGATCACACGTACAACGCACGCACGTGCAGACACATACGACCACACAGGTCCGGGTGTTATGAGTCCACTCTACTGCAGGGCTACAATCCAATTCCGACATTAACGACCTGACAGATGTGCTTCTCGATTTCCGATCTTCTTTCTTTCTCTTTCCATTTTCGTTCGTTTTTTTGCCATTTGTTCATCCCTTTTCGTCTAACCTTTCGTTTCGTTCATTGTCTCTTCTTCCTTTTTGTGTATTTCTTCCTTCCTTCTTTCTTTTGTTTTTCTTTCTTCCTTCTCTCCTATTATCTTTCTACTTTCGTCCTCCCCCCCCCCCCCTTTTTTTTTTCTTTCCGTCGTTTCTTTTTCCCCCCAAATTTTTCGTCCTTCTTTTGTTTCTTTCTAGTCCTCCTTTCTTTATTTTGTTCTGTCTTTCTTCCTTCTTTTGTTTCTTTGTTTATAATTATGTTCCTTCCTTCCTTCCTTTGCTATTTTTTTCTTTTTATCTGTATGTCTGTCTTTCCTCCTCTGTTTTCTCTTTTTTCTTTTTTGTCACTTTTTTAATCTCCCTTTTTCGTTTTTTTTTTTTTTTTTCTTCTTCCTTTTCGTTTCCTTTTTATACTCCTCCTTCCTTCGTTTTCATTTATCTTTCTTTCTTCAGTTCTTTCTTTCTTTTTGTATTTCTTTCTTTCTCTCTCTTTTTTTTTCCTTTCTTCTTCCCTTTGTTTCATTTCTGTTCCTTTCTTTCTTTTCCTTTTTCTTAAGTTTTTTTTGTCTGTCTTGTGTTCTAACCTTCTGTGTATTCCTTTTTCATTCTATCTTCCTCTTTGACCTTCTTCTAGTGTGTC
Organism: Conus ventricosus; assembly: GCA_018398815.1. Taxonomy (NCBI): domain Eukaryota; kingdom Metazoa; phylum Mollusca; class Gastropoda; order Neogastropoda; family Conidae; genus Conus; species Conus ventricosus. The sequence goes on along the minus strand of JAFLJL010013838.1, from coordinate 21,659 downwards.
TTCCTTGTCTGCTTTCTTCCTTTCTCTTCGTCTTTCTTCTTTCCTTACTCTCTCTCTCTCTCTCTCTCTCTCTCTCTCTCTCCTCTCTCTCTCTCTCTCTCTCTCTCTCTCTCCTCTCTTCCTTCCTCTTACTTTCCTTCTGTATTTCTATCTTTCTTTATTTTTTCTTTTGTCACCATTTCTTTTTCGTCTTCTTTTCTTTTATCCTGTCTTTCTTCCCTTTGTCATTCATTCATCCTTCTTTTTTTTTTTTTTTTTTTATTTTTTTTTGATTATTATTTATTTTATTTTTTTATTTTTGTTTTTTTCTATTTTTCTATCTGTTTCCATTTGTTTCTATCTTTTTTCTTCCTCTTCTTTCCTCATTCTTCTGCTTTCTTTCTTCTGCTGTCTGTCTATATTCCCTCCTATTGTTTTTCTTCTTTTTTCTTCTTCGTCTTCCTCCGTTCTCTCTTACCGTTCTTCTCTATCTGCCTCTTTTCTCTCCTTTTTTGTCTCTTCCTCTCTCTCTCTCGCTTTTTTTTTTAAAATAAAATTTATTTTTCTTATTTTTTTCGCATTGGTTCTCCGTTTTCTTCTTTTCTTCTTTCTTCCTTCTTTTTCTTTGTTGCTTTTTCTTGCTGCTCTCTGTCTTTCCGTTCATTCTTTTCTTCTGTCTTCCTTTCTGTCCCTCTGCTTAATTTCATTCCTTCTTTCCTTCTCTTCTTTCTTTATTGCATTCTTTCTTTCTTTCTTTCTTTATTTTTTCTCTGTCTTTCTGTTTCTTTATGTTCATTTCTTTCTGTCTGTTTTCTTTCTTCTTTCTGCCTGTCTCATTTTCTTCCTTTGTTGTCTTCTGTCTTCCCCCTTCCTTCTTTCTGCTTCTTTGTTCTCCTTTCTGTTTGTTGTGTTGTTGTCCTCCTTCCTTTCTTTATTTCTCTCTTCTGTCTGTCTGTCTTTCGCTTCTTTCTTTTCCTTTTTCTTTTCGTTTTGGCCTTTCGTCCTTCCTTCCTTTCTTTCTTTCTTTCTTTCTTTTTTTTTTGTCTCTTTCGCTCTCTGTCTTTTTGTCTTCGTTCTTGAATTGGCGTGTTTCGTGTTTCCGTCCTTCCGAACTTTCTTTCTTCACGTGATTTTTTTCTTTCATTTTATCTGTAAGTTGGATTTCTTTTGTATCCGTCTTGCTTCATTTGTGTGTGTGTGTGTGTGTGTGTGTGTGTGTGTGTGGTGTGTGTGTGTGTGTGTGTGTGTGTGTGTGTGTGTGTGTGTGTGTGTGTGTGTGTGTCTGTGTGTGTCTGTGTGTGCTTTGTTCATGATTTTTTTTCTCTCTGTATTCTTTTCTCTGTATTCCTCTGTATTCTTATCTCTGTCTTCCTTTCAGATTTCTTTTTCTTCCTTCTTCTGTATATCTTAAAGGTCTTCTTCCTTTATTCATTTATTCCTTGCTTCCTTTCTTCCTTTCTATTTTTGTCTCCTTTCTTTCGATTTATTTCCTTTCCTATTTTCTTTCTTTTTAATCCCTTTCCTTCTTTTCCGTCATGTGCTTTTTGTTCTATTGTTTTATTTTTTCCGGTATTTCTTTATTTTGTTTTCTTTTTTTCATTATCATTTTTGATCTTTTGTTGTGAGCCTTCCTTCCCTTTAGTCTATTTCCTTCTTTTCTTCTTTTATCGTTTCTTCGTGTTCTTTAGTTTTGTGGGGATTTCTTTCTTTCTTTCTTTCCTTTTTCTTTGTTTTTGTTATTTCGAATCAATCTTCAATTATTTACTCCAATTCAAAATCTTCCAATTATCCTCTTTCCCTTTCTTTTCTGTCAGCACTTTTTTTCTATCTAAGCTTTTCTGTTTGCTTGTTTTTTCCTGTGGTTATTATCATTGGTTTTTCTTTTTCTTGTTGTCTGTCTTTTTCTTTCCGTCCTTTTTTCTGTCCTTTGTTTCTTCTTCACTCCATCATTTCTTACTTTGTGGGTGATTGAATCAATGTTATGTCCATGGAAACGACAATCATAGGGCGAGTCTACATTCACTTTCGAACTGGAAATGAAGCGAGAACGTTCGCTGGAACGAACGGAACAAACTCTCGAAACCAACCAACAAGACGTTGTCGTGCAGTTTGCTGGCCCGTAGCCTAATAGCGTTTATTTAGAAGATCAAACATACAGTTATTGTTTGACACAGGATATTCTCGTGAATGGTATGGGGAAAATTTGTAGTGTTTGCGAACTTTGCAAAGTTCTGCTTTCGGAACGGACGTTTACTTCCTTTGCCTCTCTCTCTGCTCTCTCTGTCTGTCTTCTGTCTCTCTGTCTGTCTCTCTGTCTGTCTCTCTGCACGCGCGCGCGCGCGCGCGCGCGCGCGCGTGTTGTGTGTGTGTGTGTGTGTGTGTGTGGTGTGTGTGTGTGTGTGTGTGTGTGTGGGTGCTTGAATGCGTGCGTGCAAGCGTGCTTGTGTGCATGCCTTCGTGCTTGTATGTGTGTGTGTGTGTGTGTGTGTGTGTGTGGTGTGTGTGTGTGTGTGTGTGTGTGTGTGTGTGTGGTTAAAGATAGGCTTCACCGTTTTGATTGCGAATACAAAATCGTTTGAGTGACCAGCTGCTGTGGTACAATGGTAAATGTCTCAAAATTGCGTGCTGGGAGGTGGCGTGGTTCGATTCCCTTTAGAGACTTTGTTTGATATTTCTACCCAGACCAGCACCTACAATAAACAGTGTTGATATTTCTACCCTGACCAGCACCTACAAATATACACTGTTTGATATTTCTGCCCTGAACCTACAAATAACAGTGTTTGATATTTCTACCCTGACCAGCACCTACAAATAAACAGCGTCTAATATTTCTTACCCTCACCAGACCTACAAATAAACACCGTCTGATATTTCTGCCCTGAACCTACAAATAAACAGTGTTTGATATTTTCTACCCTGACCAGCACCTACAAATAAACTGTCTCAGACTTTATTGTCCATCATACATTTCTCTTGTAGTAGTGACCTGAGATTTGATTTCCCTCTCCTTCTGCACTCGTTGACTTTCTGTCGCAGTCGTCGTTCTTGCAAAGTCCATGGGTGCTGTCATCGGATGGACGTGGTGGCGCCTTACAGTGGGAGAAGAAGGGAATGGTGGCAAAAAAAAAGGGGGGGGGGGGGAGGAGGGAGGGACAGGGGGATGAAGGGGGACCTCACCAATCGTGGTGTCAAACCTGATGATATTATGACGACATGAATACATTTCACGTCATATGAAGACACCCACTTCATTCTCTTCCTCACGCCTCCTCTCCATGCCATCGTAGGGCCCCCCCCCCCCCCCCCCCTCCCCAACCAACACTACAGACCTAGTGTAGATCTACTCAGTAGAAAGATGGGTGCAATGATGATTGAGACATAAGTCCTTAAAATCACAAGAAATTGTTTCAAAATGGAGTGACTGATGGCGGATAACGAAGCAAAATTTAGAAAGGGGGGGGGGGGGGGGGGGGGGGGGGGGGGGGGGGGTAGTTACCGCCAAGGACATTGACAAACAAAGCACAGGACAAGACACGATGCATTTCGACCTCTTGGTCTTCTTCAGGCAAAAAAAAAATCACATTTAACATTTAGGACAGTACAAACAAAGAACGAAGAGTGACTTATCTGTCCATGTGGTAGGAAGAATGGCCGCCAGACGGAAACGACACAGGGGATTATGGGAGAGGAAAAGAAATTGGTTTTGATTGCCATAACGCTTATGAGGCTTATAACCCGACGAGGTTGGTTTCTTTCAATCAGCGACACAATATAACAGTCAATGCGAAGGCCTGCATGCTTTATCGTGATCAAGCCAGAAGAACGACATAGAGCCGATTCTGATGTGAACTTAACTCTTTCATCACAGCTGATCTCTTGTGTTTCTGTAACTGCATTACGGACGGTATTAAAGCGTGAAGATTATTTGTCTTGTTACAAATTGAATCGTCAAAATTTTGCGCATCTATTTCATAATTATTTGTGGGGAGAGCTTTTGAGAATAATCTATTCCTTTATTTTGGGCGTCACAATTGAACACCATACATGGTTGTTCAGAAACGGAAACAGATCTTGGATCACAAGAAACGAGAAAAAAAGGCATAAGAGTGGTTCGCAGTTAAAAAAATAGATTAAAAAATCCTTCCACCTTTCTGCTTTTTTTCTTTTCTTCTCTTCTCTTTCTGTTACAACACTCGACCTTTCCACCCATGTCCGTTTTTTTTTTAAATTTATCATGCACATTTACCTTTTTTTTTCTTCTTTTTTTTTTTGCTTCTTCCTCTCATTCATATAGTTCTCCTGTCCTCATCTTCCGTGTTTCTTTCTTTCTTTCATTCTGTTTTCTCTTTTGTCGTTCACATTCACTCTCACTCTCTCTCTCCATGTCAGGCACTCAACAAACTTTCATTGCAGTGTTCAGTTTCTGCTCTCTTTTTTTTTAACTGACATAAAATAGCTCCATCTGGTTTTACGACAAGAAGCTTTTCCTGTATCTTCTTTTCCCTTTATTACTTTTCTTTTCTTCTTATCTCCGCATATCCCTCCACTTCCTCACCGTCCCCCCCCCCTCCTCTCTCTCTCTCTCTCTCTCTCTCTCTCTCTCTCTCTCTCTCTCTCTCGCCCGTCTGCTCATTCTGTCTCTCTTTCTAGATTTTCTACATTCCTCTTTAGCATTTGAAGAAGGGGGAAGTGGGAAAGGGGGGGGCGGGGGGGGCGGCGAGAAAAAGGGAACGAGGGTGGGTCGAGTGGGTACAGAGAGTGGTAGAAAGAAAGAATCAAACAAGAGCCGAGAGGAAAAACGTACAAAATTTAATTGTACACTGGCGTCATCGACTGTGCTGCTTTGGAAAAGGTCTTTAAAGATCAGAAAAAAAGGTTTCCTTTTTGTGCTGCTTTTTTTTTTCCTCTTAATTTTTTGGCCACTGGTGCAGCATTAATGAGATCTATCTGGACACACACACACACACACACACACACACACACACACACACACACACACACACACACACACACACACACACACACACACACACACAACACAGAGAGAGAGAGAGAAAATGTGGCGAGGCTGAGAGAAGGGGGGGGGGGGGGAAAAGAGAGAGGAGAGAGAGAGAGAGAGAGAAGACAGACAGCAGACAGACAGACAGACAGACAGAGACAGAGAGACAGAAAGAGAGAGAGAGAGAGAGAGAGAGAGAGAGAGAGAGAGAGAGAGAGAGAGAGCAGGACAGGACAGACAGTACAGAGAGAGAGAGGAGAGAGAGAGAGAGAGAGAGAGAGAGAGAGAGAGCAGATGATGTAACACCAACCCTCGCAGACTAATATTGTTGGCGTGCCGAAAAACCAAACAGAAGTCCCTGGACACTTTTCTGCGATCGTCCTCCAGAGTCCTGGGCGTTAAAGCCAACACTGCACCTGCGTTTTATCGTTTTACTTTAAAGCCAACACTGCCACCTACATTTTATCGTGTTACTTTCTGATTACTTTTGCACGGAGTGTTCCAAAGATTTGTATATTACAACATTTCAGACAATTCGTATATTTGCGCTCTCCTTCTCTCTCTTCTCTCTCTCTCTCTCTCTCTCTCTTCTCTCTCTCTCTCTCTCTTGTCTCTGTCTCTGTGTCGTGTCTCTGTCTGTTTATTTTGTATCTGTCGTCTGTCTGTCTGTCACACACACACACACACACAACACACCACACCACACACACACACACACACACACACACACACAACACACACGCACGCACGCGCAGCACGCACGCACGCACGCACACACACACACACACACACACACAACACACACACACACACCACACACATGTTAGCACACAAAGCGAACAAACAAACATTATAGGTTAGACACACAAATGAACAAACAAACAACACATGCCGCACACGCACGCATAACACACACGCACACACACACCACACACACACACACACACACACACACACACACACACACACACCACACACACACACACACACACACACACACACACACACACAGAGAGAGAGAGAGAGAGACCGAGAGACCTCGTGAGAGAGAGAGACCCCTCCGAGGATCCTGGAGAGAGAGAGAGATGCATACGGCGAGGAGAGGCAGTCGAGTCGAGTGAATGAACGACCAGACAGGGGAACAGGGGACTGAGAGAGAGAATGAGAGAGACAGAGAGAGAGAGACGAGACGACCCGACGCGAGTGAGGAGAGAGGGACATTGAGAGTGAGGAGTGAGAGACGGAGACCCAGAGGAGAGGCCGACGCCGATCGAGACGATTGAGAGAGACAGAGAACGAGACACGAGGGAGAGAGATGAGAGAGAGGGCCCCCCCCGATCACCAATTTCTCTCTTGCATTATAGTAGCTGTCTCAAAGTCAATGCACACGCACTCCACCACACATCCACCAAATCTCCCTTTGTGGCAACTTATGCTTCAGGCATCTACGAACCACATAAGCACCTTACGCTCGCCATTTTAGTGTTGGACAACTGAGAGCCATGTTGTTATTATGCAAACACTCAGGCAAGACATTTGTCAAGTGTGATGATGTTGTCCATGGTAAACGGCATACTCTCTCCCACCAAGGGCGGGCAGTGGCGTGGAAAGGTTTTCTGGCCGAGAGGAGTAAGTAAAAGTAACCCCTGATCCCATTCATTAGGCGTTTTAACACGCCTCACTGACTACATGCAAGGTCTCACAGAGAGTTAGGCCCTGTGGCACCTTTGCAAATGGAGCTTCGGTTCGTTAAGAATCAAGAGCTGTTCGGTCGACTGGAGGGCGCAGTCAAGGTAGGGGGAAAGGGAAGTTCACGTGGAGCGGTTAGTCGTTCATTTTCCTGCGGGAAAACAGCCTCTGCCCTGTAACGCTCAAAAGATTACTTCCGTGCAGATGACCGGCAAAAATTAAAATCTAAACACTCGTGGGCATTTTACTGGCTTGACACCAGCCAAATGCACCGTCTGTTTCAATTCACATAGTGAGTGGTGTTCGTCGAGGAGACGGGAAGGAGAGGGGAAAAAGTGCGGGAGGGGCGGGCGGGGGGGATTTGATGAGCGGAGAGAGGGGTCAGGTCTGGAGGCGAGGAGTCATGTTTAGTGTCAGGACCTTGAACTGGCGGGGTCGGGGCGGGGCGGGTGGGGGGGGGGGGCGGGGACTGTCAGTGCAGACAACATCTCGATTCTTCCTCCAGGCAGTTCCTGCTGCACACCAGCTGTGATGTTTCGCACTTGACTCTTAATGCCAGATGAGTTCGATGCCTTTGTACTGCGCTCCATAGGTCCTTCCCATGTCAGCGCCTTATCCCAGACATCAGACAGGACGCACGACAGGCAAAGACAGTGTAAACACCAGGGCAAGACCAGTGTAAAACAGGGCAAAGACAGGAAACCCACTGGGCAATCCTGGTGTGATCTGGGAGGACGTGGAATTGACAGAACTGAAAAAGCAAACATTTCAAATCCTAAGGATACCGTTGAGCCACAGTTGATTGCAAATCCCCACACGTGTATTCATATACACATACCATAGAATCACACCACCCGCCTCCTATATCTCCTCTCTCGCTTCTCTCGCTCTCTCTCTTCACTTGTGGGTAATCATGTTCTTGTTTTAGCGTACATTCAACCAGTCAACTAAACACACACCCACAACAATTAAAACAAATTCAGCCCAGGAATCAAATTCGCATTCAAGATCTCCCTACCAGCAACAACGCGTAGTTGAGACAACGCCTTTCGCCCCACGGCCCAACACAACGACAAACAAACACCAATTGGTTTTTGATTGTTTGTTTGCTTTTTAGACGCTGGTGGGTATGAGTTCCTTCTTTCTATCCTGCTAACTCTGCCTGTGCACTGGGTGGGTGTGTGTGTGTCGGCCTGATTGTGTGTGTGTGTGTGTGTCTGTGCTGGGCTTTGTGCCTTGTGTGTGTGTGTGTGTGGGTGTGCTGTGTGTGTGTGCCGTGCGTGCGTTGCGCGTGCGTGTCGTGCGTGCGTGGTGCGTGCAGTGCGTGTGTGTATAGCGTGTGTCGGGTTGTGTGTGTACTGTCTGTCTGTCTCTCTCTCCTCTCTCCTATCTCTCTCTCTCCATCTCTCTCTCTTACTCTCTCTCTCTCTCTCTATAAGAAGGGGTCTAGGGAGAAGTCTTAAACTATTTTTCATGAACCATACTGACGTCATCTCACCTTCAGCATTTCATAACATGCGTGGACAAAGCGGAACGGTTTTCAACATTAAGGAGACCCGGAAAACCTGCTCGTCTCTCGAACAGAGTGAAGGCGCCGTGGTTACCGTGCCGCTGACCAGGAAGACTAAACGGTATTCCTTTCACACAACACAATTACACTCCCCTGACCTTACAACCATAAGGTAAACAAAAACAATACACATCAAAATCAGGGGGTAGTAAAACCCAAACAGAAAGGGAATTCCAGAGAGAACTTGCCCGGTGCCTATGCTGCCACGCTGCAACAGGTTTTACCTGGTCGTGGGTAACGGCCAGCACTGAACGTGAGAGGGGAAGGGTAGGGCGTCCAAAGGATTCTCCCTAGGGCATCGCATTGATCATCTGTCCTTCCTGACAAACGCCGCTTCTGTTGAAAGCAAGGGCTTGGGGTAAGCTTGATTTACCATTCTCTTCGTTGGCCCGGAACCGTTTCGGGAACTGTTTAGGGGCACAGGAGTAAATGCTGAAATGGTTATTTCAAACAAGAAAACGGAATGTTGTGTGTGTGTGTGTGTCGTGCTGTGTGTGGTGTGTGTGTGTGTTGTGCTGTGCTGTGTGCTCGTGGGGGTGTTCTCTTGGGACCACAGCAAACAAAAGTGTGTCAAACCATAAAAAAGTATTACAGTTCCTCTGGCTTAAATCATGCTAAACCTTGTTTTCTCTTTCTAGACACCAAACAAAAAAAAACGTTCTCACTGAATCATACGCTATTTTCGAACCGGTTTTTTTTTCTGACAACACTGTAAAGACCATAAGCTGTTGAGTTGTCGGCACTGTTCTGCAATCCACTACTCTGAATTCCCAGCATTGAACCGGTATAACAAATCAAGTAGTTCAGCCTGGTATAGCATTTAATACTTTCGCTAATATAGTAAATATACTGGTAAGTCATATCAGTCCAATCTTAGAGGCCATCAATATACATAACTTATACCCGGTATAAGTAAACAGAACAGTTTGTGTGGTTTTTGCCAAATGTCATCGGAGGCCGATGGTCCTTTTTGTTTTTTATGAAACTGCGTTAGGATAAATTGCTGCTTACAAACAAAATGGAAAACGCTTTTGGTCAAACGCTTCTCTACACTGATTACTTCCAGTAAAAGCAAATCCGCTCTTGGCAGGGATACGCACGTATTTAGCATGACTCTCTAATAACCCATACACCAAAAGCCGACTCGTCCTTCTTTTTTTTTACCATAGCGTAATAATCAATTTCTAGACATCAGCACTGAACTCTGGATGACTTCGTTTTAAATAATGCTGTACCCCCTTTCCATTTGACATGGACGTAGTTACACAAACTCAATAGCACCATGGAAACTAGACTTTCAGTTACCAGTCTAATGCTTCTCAGTACTTCACCCTTTGTTTCAAAAATGCTGTTAATGTAACAGCAGTCACAATTTTGCCTCCCCTGTTGGACTCCAAATTCTTTTTGCATCCTGTTTGAAGAGTTTAGTGATGTCTGTCTGTCTTGCACTGAAGGAGAACCAATGAACAGCTGAAAAGTGTTGTATTCGTTGTAATGTCGTTCAATGTTTTTTCGGCCGCCCACGGGTTAATTCGATTTTTATATCTTGGTTTCAATTTCTCGCAAGGCAATCATCTCTATTTGATATACAACTTGTATACAACATAACTTTCACACTGTCTTCCCTTTCTAAATCAGCGGCAATGTATTGTCCTACATGACGCTACATGTCATCTAATAATCTGTCGCTACTGTCATTGTCTACACCTCAACTTAACACTGTCATCTTACTATTCATGTGTACTGTCATGTCTTTTTGGACTCTAATTTGATTGTCCTTTGTCCCACGAGTCCTGACTTCCCTATCCTTCCATTACTTGTTGCTTACTTGAAATATTTCTGGATTTTTCATCTTTTTTTTCTTTCCTTCGTTCTTTCTTTCTCTCTTTCTTTCTTTCTTTCTTTCTTTCATTCTTTCTAACCTTTCCCTTTCTTTCTTTCTGTCACGCAGTTTGTCACGAGGCATGCGACGTTCGACCCACCTAGGGTGGCCGGCAATAACTTACCCTTTGTATATGTCGTTGCTGTTGGTCGGGTATCGTCCCTTAGGTGCGCCTTGTGCGTGCTGTTGCAACTTGGGGTGGTCTCAGCTCAACTTCGGTCTGCTTTTCTCTCTCTCTCTCTCTAATTCCACCGCCGGTCGCTATTAATTCCTGCAAGTTCACGGGTGGCCGGTACCTTTCTTCTCGAACTTTCTGTCTATCGGACTCTCGCCCCAGTATATTTAACGTTCGCACGTGCTTCGTTCCTTTTAGTTTGAAGTAAGCTCACTCTCGCTGACGCAGCAAGGAATGGTGGCCGAAATGCTGAGGGAGGCGTTAGCTCATTACTCCGAGAGGAAAGAATGGTCTCTCGGGGCGCCTGCCTCCAGTCCGGTTCTTTTCAGTATCATCAGACGAGTACATCAGTACTTTTCAATTCAATGCAGTCAGGAACTCGAAGGTGAGGGACATTTCATTTCTGCTGTTTCAGCCAATCTTCGCCTCTGTACTCCTCGAGATGGTCAGAGGGTATTATGTTAGATGAGTGTCCCATTTGACCCGCACCCTCTTCGGGGTCACAAACGGGTAGCTGTACGCTTCATTCCCTTCCTCATCTCCCCTTCTTATTTTCATCATCCTACGACAGTCTCACTCCCAAGCCTACAGCCTCACCCCTTCCAGGGGGCTTCACAATGGAGCACGAACTGCGCCTGGTGCCACGTGAGGTCGAGCCACGTTCTGGCTGATGACCACGGAAGAGATGGTTTGCCACGCCGGCTTGGTCGAAGGCCACGCATCTGGTCGGGGACCGGGACTGCTTGGGAGCCCGCCGTTCTCGACCTTGCCGGGCCAGGAACCCCCGTCCAGGGAACTACCCAAGTAAAAGCTAAGTCTCCACCCCCCCCCCCCCCACCCCCCCACCGGGGACACGCTCTTCACCGGCCCTCTGGGAAGTCCGAGGGTGTCGCGCTTTGGGCGACCTCCCTGCGAGAAACCCAACCCGGCTCGGAGCACCTTGAGTGCGACACCCGGTCTGCTCCACTGGCGGCGACTTGACAGGGGCAGCGGAATGTGGACGAAATCAGTGGTGTGAGAAAGGGTCACCTACTGGAACATATGTCTTTATATTTGTGTACATGCTCATCTGTGCTGGAATGCTGAAATTGTGATTGTACGTCGTAGGGTGCAAATATTTATTTATAATCGTGCATGGTCGTGGGCCCCCCTGCTGGGAGTGCGCTTGATTGCGATCGTGCATGTTGTGTGCGTTGGAGTGCTATGATCGTGATTGTGCATCGTTGTTCGCGCTTTGGAGTGATTGATCAGTGATTGTGATGTTGTGTGCCGTTTGCGAGTGCCCCCCCCCCCCCCACCCCCACCCCCCCCCCTCCTTTATTCGTGATACGTGCATACTGGTGCGGGTGTTCCGGTTGCTCTTCTAATTTTGCTGGTGTGCAATAAATGGACCGGTGTTGGATAGTAACTCCTTTATTGTCTGTCGGTCTCTTGCCGGCACAGCGTGTGAATGTCAGTAACCTCCCTTCACTCCACACCTTGACCTCGATCTGTCAGGGCAGACCTCCAGGCGGTCCGGTCCGTGGACACTTTATATCTATCTTTCTTTTTCTTCTCACTCTTGCTTTCCGCTCGTTCTTTATGGTCTCCCCGGAGAGTCTTAGGAGTCTCATTCTGATTTTAAACTGCTCTGCTAAACTGATAGACGCATACTTGGCGGAAGTAGAAAACAAACGGACCCACTTAGCTGTCGAAAAAAAACAAACATAAAATAGCTGTATAGCCTGCACGTCAGTTTAGATTCAGCAAGCAGTATCACACGGTCGGTTAAGACAGGAACAAAAAACAATCACTCAATCATTCAAACAAGACTGACAGACGCTGAGACAGACCCCAGACACAAGGAAGCAGAGCAAAGGAAGTGATCGAAGAAACAAACCAGTAACTAGGAAATGCGTGTCCGTTGCCAATTTTGAATGTTCCTCACCATCTTCGTGAATATACAGCTATTCCTTATACGTCCACCGGCAACCATCGCCGTGCACGTGCTAAGCTAATGCACAGCGCCCACAGGGCTGTTTTCACACCACCGGCACATCGTGGTGATGAACACCTGGGGGTACGGACAAAACAGCTGAGAACGGTTTAGTTAAATACACAGCCACGCACCTCAAATAAGGGATAACTTTCCAGAACGCGCCTCTCTCTCTCTCTCCTCTCCTCTCTCTCTCTTCTTCTCTCTCTGTGAACCTCGTGATTTACACACAAATAAGAAATAAATATGTTACTATTAGTTTGCGCCGAAAGGAAAAGAGGGAAATGTTATTGTTCTGTTACCCCACACACCTTGTAAAAATGACCCTCTTTCGGTAATGTTAATGATATATACAAAGTAGTCAAAGTGCTCAGTCCTTCTCTCTCATATCTCCTCCTCTCTCCCTCTCCCTGTGTGTGTGTGTGTGTGTTGTGTGTGTGTGTGTGTGTGTGTGTGTGTTGTGGGGATGAGTGGTGTGCGAGTGTGTGTGTCGTGCATGCGCGGAATGACGCGCAATGTCGCTGTGTGTGCTGTGTGTCTGTGTGTGTGTGGTGTGCGTGCTCGGGTGTGTGTGTGTGTGAGTGCTCCGTGTGTCGTGTGTGTTGGTGTGTGTGTGTCTGTGTGTTGTGTGTGTGTGGTGTGGGTGGGTGTGTGCGTGTGGCCGTGCCGTACTGTGTGCTGTGTGCTGTGTGGGTGAGTGTGGGTGTGTGCATGTGTGTGGTCGAGTGTCATGAGTGTGTCCTGGTGTGTGCCCCCCCCCCTGTGTGCGGCGCGGGCCGGGGGCGCCGGTGCTGCGCGGCGAGTGCTTTGCGCTGTTGTGTCAACAATTCATGTAACTCCTGACGCAACTGCTCGTATGTGAAAACAATTCTCAATAGCTCGTCTTCTTCTCTAGTGCTCCACTATTATATCTCTCTGGTTCTTCTTTATTTTTCTTCTTCATTATTTTCTTCTTCTTCGTCTCCCATGATGCGTACAGTCACAAAGGACAAGGACCTGACTCAGTCTGAGTGTTACTCCACGTTCCCTATGCCACTCAGTTGCCACGAAGCGGGCGTAGAAGTAGTGCAATCCATCCCACTTTATTCTGCGCTCATTGGAATTTCGTCTGTGCACCACCATATGTAGTAAACTGTTGGAGCTACTGTTTTGCATCTTAATGTCTGCCTATCAATGTAATCAAAGAAAAAATAAGGTTCGAGCAGAGGCGACATGAGGCTTTTTATGCTCCGCACTAGTTCAACCTGTAATGTCTTTCTGATTTACGTATTCAGGCACCACGAACTAGTAGAAAAGCGGGAGGTGGGGGGGGGGGGCGGGCGACGGGCGGGAGGGAGGAGAACTGAGACAGAGAGAGACAGAAAGAGGCAGAGGAAGGACCGAGGCAAGGGTGGGCGGCCGGGGCGAGACCTCCGGAGACCGAGACAGACGTGAGAGAACGAGCGAGAGAGAACGGCAGAGAGACCCGGCGAGATGAGAGGACGCTGAGACCGACGAGACGAGGAGAGGTACCGAGAGAGAGACGAGCGACGGACCCGAGAGCGACGAGAGCGAGGCGAGACGAGGAGACGAGAGAGGAGTGCCTCCCCCCTACGTAGAGAGGCGAGAGACCGAGCAGAGAGACCAGCGGGAGACGCCTGACGTCCCCGAAGAGGAGAGACAGACCCTGAGAGAGAGAGAGAGAGACAGGGACGGCCCTTAGCACACTCCCATTGTCTGTAAGAAGCAAGTCTATGGCATTTCATGCAAGAGAACAGCGTTTGTTACAACTTTAGAGGAGTCCGTTGCTATAACCTTGGGAGGAGGTTGTTGTTCCAGGTCACAGTTCCTTCATGGCCTGCACTGTCCTTCAGACTGGCGCCGCGTCAAACACAGGATCTTTCCCAAGTTGGTAAAAGTTGGGGTGATACGATCGACGCGTTAGTTAGTAATATATGACAAAAGACATCTTCATCTTCGTGTTGAAGCTCAGTATTAGTGAAGGGCTATTCACTAATTAACTTGGCAATCATTTCCACTAAGCTCATTCTTTCAACAAAGAAACTATTTTAAACCAACTGGAAGCCCTTGATGCTTTTGCATTGGTCTCAAGGACGAAAAAATTCAAATAAAACGACATTCAGTCCTATATAATTCCGATCACCCCGGATACACAGCAAACTCGGATAAATAAGAAATAATAAAAACACGGCATGTTGGTACTTGTATTTTTCGTTTGCTTTAATTTCTTCATGTGTACATATCTCTGTGCGTTTACCCCGCCCTAATGTTCAACCGTTTCACCTAAATTGATCCACACTAACCTCGTAGAATCTACCACCCATCGGTACTTTCTAACAACTGCCAGTACATGTCCGAAGTAGTTCGACACAATTTTCACTGTTTTTTTTTTTTTTCTATAATTAAATGAAAATACTTGGATTTTCATCGACTCCACATTGTCCTTGATTCGAATGATTCAGCATCAGAGCATCTCTTGTCTCTCCTCTCGTCATACATCCGACAGTATTGAATATGGCGTATCTCTCAATGGTCCTCATTATACTCTGCACTGAAAGGGCTCAAGGCCCAAAAGACGAACGTGAAAGAGTTATTTATATTAATTCACCCTAATCTCCCTGCGTGCCTCCACTCCAGAGACTTTCCAGCCTGGTTTACAGATCACCTCCAAGACAGTGTTGGATCGTCCACAGGGCTACTTAGGGGTGTGTCGATCGCACGAAGATCCACAATCTTAACTTTGATGTGCGATTGACAGTACGCAGCGAGGCTTCCGTTTGCCGGTCGTCCTGCTGGGCGAGATTCAATACAGTATCGTCAGACGGGCCGCTCCTCAATCTTGACTACGCACAGTGAAACATGGTTTGCGCACATGACTAGTCAAGGGAAAGCTTTTCAGAGCTCACAGACGTAGGAAACTGATTTGCAATCGGACCCCATTTTGATCTTTTCTGTTCTGGAGTTGTTGCCTTTTCTTTTCCAATAATGTACACCACTATGGTGTCCTGTGTACAGAGGATTCATGTGTGTTTCCTCTGAGGAGTGCAATACTGATGTTTAGATTAAACGAGGCGAGGTAGTCTGGTTGACCCCCCGATGAGTCTAGCCCCAGTGGTGTGGGCCATTCTAAGGAGAACAGATGATTACACTTGTCCGTGATTACACTGAGGACGTCTGCCATCGTTGATGCTTAGATTAACCAAGGGGATGGTTGTCTGATGTGACCTTCCGATGAGTTCGACCGTGGTGTGGCGATCTAAGGAGGGGAATACTCCCTTAGTAGCGCACTGGACCGGCCGACTGGGCACGGTAATGGCAAAGAGGGAATACTCTCGAGCTAGGACAGGCGGAAGAGACCATGGGAAAGTTCTGTGGGGGTGCCAGCCCCATCTTGGTAAGAGCGAAGACCAGGTAGTTGTGGGATGGCCTTTCTATGTAGGTTGTCTGGTAATCCTGCGTGATTTTAAGGAACTATTCGGATAGTATTTTCTTATTTCTAACTGCGTGAAAATTCAGCGATCACGCCAATGTTTGAGAAGATGTCTGGCTTGCTTTGGGTAGCTTCGGGACATGCTAGGTGATATGAAGTTTGTAGTAACCTAGTTGCAGTTAAAAATGTCAAGACCCCTTATAAATTTCATGAGGCGTAGGGATCATGAACAGATTGGCCCGTCCCTAGGTGGACGCATTAGGAGAAGCGTGGGTGCTCTTGAAGTTACGGAGTTATTCAGCGGCAGGACCCAAAATCTCAATAGGAGAGGACGACACAGTAGTAGTCTGTGAAGTGTGGATGATGGTCGTTTCTGATGGCCCACCTGAAATGTAAGTTGATGCCCATTTTTTCCATTTTCTGTATTCGGGCGCTGCAATCTAAGTACTATGTAATTTTTGTTATCTATGGGCTGCATTGTCTATCATGAACATGAGATTCTGATTTGTCAAATGCTTTGTGCTTCTTGACCCTGTGGGTTTTCCTATAGGTTCTATTGGCACTAAGATTTTGAAATTGGTTTTAGTAGTCCGAAGGTCATATTTCGAACTATAGGGAAAGACCTACTTAATTGCCCAGCGATTAGAAAATTCAGTTAAGGATTCAGTTCTGTGACAATTAAAACAAATAAAAATAAATAAGCAGATATAGTACAGAAGTTATGGAAGACCTTATCCAGTATTATGTTTATTGGAATTTGTTAAGTTATAAGTGAATATGAAAATAATGTGTGCCTCGTCAGTTGGACTGTAGACTATTGCTATACTTGACGAGGTGAGACAGGAGGTCGTTAAAATGATGGCCGGCGTGAAACCATATTGCCTGTTGTGTTATTGACTTATGGGCTATGGTTAAAAAGATGATTTGCATTGCTTTTTGGGACGGAGGCGATAAGCCCATCTCTCTCTCTCTTCCTCTATCTTCTCCGTTCTCTTCTCTCTCGCCTATCTCTATCTATCCTACTAAGTATATTTCTTTTTTGAAGTACTTGTTGCCATACGGACTCCTATGTATCTGTCCTACCTTATTTGCGCTATGATGCGTTACAGGCGCTGTTGCCTATTATAGGCCGCCGTTGGACCTTTAATGCACGACCTGATAAACTGGCATATTTTGTTGTTGCTGTTCATGCTTTTTTAATTTCATGAGTCGAAGTGGTTGGCGCTTGATTATGTTCACAGTTGATTCTTGTACTGTTTGTTATTTGGCGCCATGAAAGGTTCCTGTTGCTCCAATGATGCTTAATTATAGAAGCGAAGGCCACTACTGATAGCAGTTAAGTTATGATGGAAACACACTGAATGAGGTGGAATAATCTGTGTTAGGGATGTGAATTCCCACCATACATTGCGCCGCTTTTTGCCTCGTTTCTGATCTTCAGGGCCCAGCACAGGGTCGAACAGTGTCTTGCGGGTAGGTTCTACCCTGGGTCGTCAGTGTGGTCGTTGTGTCACTCGGTTAGATTCTTGTTTTTGGATGATAGGTTATCATTGTTGGTAACCTTGTGCAAATCCATATGCAGAGGACTAAAGAGCTGATAGTGGTTGGACCTTTGATTCCGAGACCATAGTATTTTGCGCATTCCTGAGTATTGTGTCATCTGAATGATATGCTCTGGATCGCCCGTACAGAATGGGTATACCTTTATCCTGAGAATGACCCCGAGCTTCGTAATTTTGCTAAATGATGTTTTTCTGTCCACGTGGAACGGACTTATTAAAGGATTTCGGATGTATCGTCGAAACTTTGCAATGGGTGTGTTAAGATGCATTTGTGGTTTACGTTCCGTTTGCTTTTAAATTGACAGCGCCACGGTTGCTAGAGACCTTTTCCTTTTTCTTTTCCACTGGTCGTTACTTCTACCTTTTAACTTTCTCACTTCTATTTTTCCCTTTACTTGATACTTTTTTCTTTTCCTATCTGTGGGGCATTGTCACCAGCACCTTTTTGTATGGAAGGGAAAAAAGCATATTGACCCAATTAAAAGAAAGAAAAATCTTCACTGGGGCCTGAAACATTTGTCTTTTTGGATGAACTAGTCCAACTGTCTCCCGAAACCCGATCTCCCCTTGTGCGGTTTCTTCTACGTATGGAACAAGGGCGAGGTTTACAATATATGACAGTTTTAAGTTAGTGCATAATTTAATGGATATTTGTTATGCGTGGGAAGGCCCCAAACGACATGAAGACAAACAAAGCATTACGAAAAAACACCATGATTTGTGTGGACTACATCGGTCTTCTGGAGGCAGGATAGACAACATTGAAACATTTAAAACATCAAACACGGGGCAGTTGGCTTATCTTTTCGCTTGGCTATGGCGAAAATGTGGCTTGGCATTTTAATCAAAAGTCATGTGTAATACCCCTAGATGGATGGATGGATGGCATGGGTAGATACAGAGAATAGATAGATAACAGAAAGAGGACAGAGAGACTGATTGATACACGGAAAAAGACAGGCCTGAGAATGGACTGATTGATGCACGGAAAAGACAGACAGAGAACTGATTGATGACGGAAGCGAAAGGACAGGACAGAGCGACTGACCCTGATGCACGGAAAGACAGACAGAGAGACTGATTGATGAACGGAAGAAAAAGACAGACAGAGAGGACTGATTATACACGGAAAGAAGACAAGAGAGGATGATTGATGCACGGATAGACAGACAGAGAGACTGATTGAGGCACGGAAAGACAGAAGAGAGGTACTGATTGATTGCACGGAAAAGACAGACAGAGACGGCACTGATTTGATGCACGGAAAAGGACAGACAGAGAGACTGATTGATGCAGCGGAAAGTAACGACAGAGAGATGATTGAGCACGGAAGACAGACAGAGAGGCACTGATTGATGCCACCGGGAAAGACAGACAGAGACGACTGATTGAATGCACGGAAAGACAGACAGAGAGACTGATTGATGCACGGATAGACGGGGACAGAGAGACTGATTGATTGCCACGGAAAGAAGGACAGAGAGACTGATTGATGCACGGAAAGACAGACAGAGAACTGATTGATGCACGGTAACGCAGACAGTGAGACGGGATTGATGCACGGAAAAGACAGGAAGAGTGACTGGATTGATGCACGGAAAGACAGACAGAAGAGAATGATTGATGCACGGAAAGAAGACAGAGAGACTGATTGATGCACGGAAAGACAGACAGAGAGACTGATTGATGCACGGGAAGACACAGGACAGCAGCGAACTGATTGATGCACGGAAAGACTTACAGAGAGACTGATTGATGCACGGAAAAGAACAGACAGAAGAAAGACTGATTGCATGCACCGGAAAGACAGACAGAGAGACTGAATTTATGCCGGAAAGACAGACAGAGAGGACCTGATTGATGCCGGAAAGACAGGACAGAAGCGAGACTGATTGATGCACGAAAGACATGACGAGAGACTGATTGATGCACGGAAAAAAGACAGACAGAAGAATGATTGATGCACGGAAAGCAGAAAGAGAGACTGATTGATGCACGGGAATGACAGACAGAAGAGGACTGAGTGATGCACGGAAAGACAGATTTCGATGTTACGGGGGTTCCATTCTGTCTTCCAACTCCGATTTCAAGTTTATGGCAGCCAGCACCAAAAAAATGCTGAATGGAAGAAAGGAACCACAGGGCAAGCAGCCCAAAACTGCTGTATGGCGAAAGGAACACAGGGCAGCAAGGCAGCATCACAAAACTGCTGAATGGAGAAAGGAAACAAGGGCAGCAGCACTAAAACCTGCTGAATGGTGAAAGGAACCACCAGGGCCCAGAGCACCAAAAACCCCTGCTGAAATGGAGATGGAACACAGGGCAAGCAGCACCAAAACCTGCTGAATGGAGAAAGGGAAAACAGGGCAGCAGCACCAAAACCTGCCTGAAATGGGAAGAAATGGAACAAGGGCCAGCAGCACCCAAAACCTGCTGAATGGAGAGAAAGGCGAACAAAGGGCCAGCAGCCCACCAAAACCTTGCTGAATGGAGAAAGGAACACAGGGAGAGCAGCACCAAAAACCATGCTGAATGAGAACAGGAACACTGGGCCAGCAGCACGAAATCATTCTAAATGGAGAAAGGAACACAGGGACCAGCAGCACCTAAAACTGCTGAATGGAGAAGGAACACCAGGCGCAGCAGCACCACAACCTGCCTGAATGGAGGAAAGGAATCAGGGCAGCCGGCACCAAACCTGCTGGCATGGTGAAAGGAACACAGGGCCAGCTGCACCAAAACTGCTGAATGGAGAAAGGCACACAGGGCTGCAGCACCAAAACTGCTGAATGGAGAAAGCGAACACAGGGCAGCAGCACCAAAACCTGCTGAATGGAGCTGAGGAACACCAGGGCAGCAGCACCAAAAAACCTGCGGAATGGGGCAGAAAGGACAGGGCAGCAGCACCAAAACCTGCTGAATGGAGAAAGAACACAGGGCAGCATGCACCAAAAACCTGCTGAATGGAGAGAAAGGAACACGGGCAGCAGCACCAAACCTGCTGAACTGGAGAAAGGAAACACAGGGCAGCAGCAACCAAACCTGCTGGAATGGAGAATGGACACAGGGCCAGCAAGCCACCAAATCCTGCTGAATGGAGAAAGGAAACACACGGGCTGCAGCACCAAAAACCTGCTGGAATGGAGAATGGGAACACAGGGCAGAGCAGCACAAAAACCTGCACTGAATGGAGATAGGAACACAGGGCCAAGCAGCACCAAAACCGGTGATTGGAAGAAGGAACACAGGGCCAGCAGCACCAAAAATGTGAATGGTGAAGGAACACAGGGCGCAGCACCAAAACCTCGCTAAATGGAGAATGGAAACACAGGCATGCAGACACCAAAAACCGGCTGATTTGGAGAAAGGAAAACAGGGCAGCAGCACCAAAACCTGCTGAATGGAGAACAGGAACACAGCGGCAGCCGCACCCAAAACCTGCTGTTTGGAGAGAAAGGTACACAGGGCCGCAGCACCAAAACTGCTGAATGGAGAAAGGAACACAGGGCAAGCAGCACCATATCCTGGGGAATGGAGAACAGGATTCACAGGGACAGCCAGCAGCACCAAAAACCCGCTGATTGGAGAAAGGAACACAGGGCAGACAGCACCTAAACTGCTGAATGGAAGGAAGAAAGGAACACCTAGGGCAGCCAGCATCCATAACCTGCAGAATGGTTTTCCACCAGCGAAAGGAACAACAGGGGCAGCAGCACCAAACCTGCTGAAATGGAAGAAAGGAACACAAGAGGAAGCTGCAACCAAACTGCTGATTGGACAGAAAGGATCACAGGAGCAGCAGCACCAAAAACCTGCTGAATGTGAGAAAGGAACAAGAGGCAGCAGCACCAAAAACCTGATGAATGACGAATGAACCCAGGGCAGCCAGCACCAAAACCTGTGAAGGGAGAAAAGGAACAAAGGGCAGCAGCACCAAAAACCTGCTAGCTGAATGGAGGAAAGGAAGACACGGGCAGCAGCACCAAAACCTGCACCTGTATTGGAGAAAGAAAGGCACACAGCGCAGCAGCACCCAAAAACCTGCTGAATGGAGAAAGGAAAACACAGGGGCAGCAGAAGCAGCACCAAATCATGCTGATTGGAGAAAGGAAACACAGCGCCAGCAGCACCAAAACTGCTGATTTGCGCGAAAGGACACAGGGCAGCAGATCCCTAAACCTGATGAATGGAGAAAGGAACACTGGGACAGCAGCACCTAAACCTGCTGAATGGGAGAAAGGAACACAGATGGAAAATCTCAGAAAGATAGGAGAGAAAATAACAAAAAACCATGTGGACGTTTCGTCGTTGCACTGCATGCCTCCACCAAAAGCAAAGAGCAGGATCCTCACGACAGGGTGCGTGGACATTACTAGGCTAAAGGATAAAAAGATC
>JAFLJL010013837.1:5000-11525 GCA_018398815.1 Conus ventricosus | reverse complement strand
CCCCTTTTTTTTTTTTTTGTTACGGAGTTGAGTTGACTTCAGCGGGGGTGACAGCCCTAATGTGGCCCTTTGCGGTCGGCTGGGCTTTTTTTTTTTTGCGGTCGGCTGGGCTATATGCAACATCATCTCTCTTATCTTATGCAGATTGACAGTGCAGGCCTGCCGGGTGACTGATTTTCGTGCCCACAACCGAAGGGGGATCACCCCTGATGTAAAAAAAAAAAAAATGACCCCCCTTTATGCATCATGACAGATCCTAATGAAAGGTGCATTAGAGACAGACAGACAGACAGACAGAGCAGACAGGGGGAGGAGGAAAGAGAGAGAGAGGGAGAGAGAGAGAGAGAGAGGGGAGAAGGAGAGGAGAGAGAGAGAGAGAGAAGAGAACTGAAGAGAGAGAGAGAGAGAGGAAGAGAGAGAGAGAAGAGAGAGAGAGAGAGAGAGAAGAGAGAGAGGGGGTGAGAGAGAGGAGAGAGGGGAGAGAGACAGACAGACAGACAGAGGCATGGACAGAGAGACAGCAAAAGAAACAGAAAAGACAAAGAGGTAGGGAGGGGAGGGACAGAGAGAGAGAGACAGAGAGGCTATAGAGAAAAACCTAACACCGGCGAAACATTTCTTTCTTTTTTTCTGCAAAATATGCCCCCCTCCACTCCCCCCAACCTCCTCTCCATCCCCCCTCCCCACTAGTGGCAGACAGTACGGGCGACAGTACGAAAGAAAGAAAGGCGGTCACCAAACAAAGACAAGACAAAGAAAGGACTAAGAGGGGACAAAAAGGGAACAAAGAGGGGAAAAAGAGGGAACAAAAAGGAGCAAAGACAGGACAAGAGGGGGCAAAGAGAGGGACAGAGAGGAAACAAAGAGAGGACAAAGAGGGGACAAGGGGGGGCCCAAAGAGGAAAACACAGAGGGGACAAAGAGTGGGACAGAGAGGAAACAAAGATGTGGACAAAGAGGGAGACAGAGAGGAAACAAGGAGGGAACAAAGAGGGGCAAAGAGAGGACAAAGGGAGGACAAAGAGGGGGACAAAGGGGGGCAAAAGAGGGGACAAAGAGGGGACAAAGAGAGGACAAAGAGTGAACAAAGAGACCAGCCGCCGTGGCGAAGTGGTTAGCGTCGCGGAATCCCGGCTGGGAGGTCGTGGGTTCGAATCCCATCAGAGTCATGTGGGTTTTTCTGCCCCGACCCGGCTCCTACCCAGAGTTGAGTTTGCTGCGGACTCAGTTGGGAAGACTGGGACCACACAGTCGAGTTTCATTCACTTAATGGATGCGTTTCTGAGAGTGTTGCTCAAATTTCCTGACAACACTGCAGGTGCCTGTATCTCTCGGGCCTGGTTGACGCCCCGGGGTAATATTATGAAAGGAAGCGTAGAGTACAGCCCTGTCATGTAGTCTCAGACCGAAATGGAAATCCGTAGCATCATCTTAATCATCCTCATTCTCATTGATCAGCATTTTTAAAAAAAAGTCTCAAATTCTGTGGCCCTTCATGCCCTGCTCTCATGGTGACCTCAGTTTCGATGTCCTCTCCACGTCTGTGGCCTTGGTTTGGTTCCGTCGGGGTCACCGGTATCGGCGAGTCCATGGGGGCTGTCGTTGGACGGACGTGGTGGCGCCCTCTGGAGGGAG
This sequence comes from Conus ventricosus, assembly GCA_018398815.1. Classification (NCBI taxonomy): domain Eukaryota; kingdom Metazoa; phylum Mollusca; class Gastropoda; order Neogastropoda; family Conidae; genus Conus; species Conus ventricosus. Next base: position 9,890 of record JAFLJL010013837.1, on the reverse strand, counting down.
AGCTCACTCACGCCGGCTCCGCGACTAAGCAATTATTGTCGTCAGTAGGGGCTTGGTAGGTGGTGTCCTGCGTATGTTAGATCAGAACAGGCGTCACTGAACACCGCCGAAGTGACTCGGCAGCATTGCAGTGTCTCCTCCGTGGGTTGCCTCTTGACGACTTGACATTGACTGCTCCCTGTGGATTGCTGGTGCCGGGCTGCGGCGGGGCCGACCGGGCTGTGGCTGTGGACGGTGTCGAAATGAGCGGCGTGGGTGCACTGCCTATGAGGTGGCGCAGAGGTTGGGACAGCAAAAAAAAAAAAAAAAAAAAAAAAAAAGATGGAACAAAGAGGGGGGACAAAGAGGAGGACAAAGACGGGACACAGCGAGTAGCCGAAGACTGCCTACCCCTTTGAGCAACGTCTCGCCGACCAGGTGTCGAAGAAGTCGGTGAAGGAGACAGGCTGGCCGTGGTTGCGTTTCTCCACGATGCGCTTGATGTAGCGATACATGCTGTGGGGACCCAGGAGCCAAAAGGGCTGGAATCCACGCTGTTCTTCAGCTCCTCTTTCAGCTGCCCCGGAGACTTGCTGGGCCAGTCCGGGGGTTGAGTACAGGTAGGAGAGATACCTGGGAACACACACACACCAAAAACACACACACACACACACACCACACACACACCCCAATCCGAGGTTAATTGTGTAATAATAATGGGGGTTTTGTGGTGTTTTGTGTGGATGGTATGGTGAGTTTTGCGTCAAGAGTTCAAAAGTTTCTAAGAGAGGTGACCCACAAAGATTAAAAGTGACATACGGGTGTGTGGTTGTGGGATGGATGGTATGGTAAATTTTAGGCGTCAAGAGTTCAAACATTTCTAAGGCAGGTGGGCCCCCAAAGAAAAGACAGTGACATACTGGGTGTGGGGTTTTGTGGGGGACGGGATGGTGCATTTTAGGCGTCAAGAGTTCAAACGTTTCTAAGGGGGGTGACCCACAAAGATTTAAAAGTGACATACTGGGTGTGTGGCTTTGTGGATAGTATGGCGGGTTTTTTGTTAGGCGTCAAACGTTTCCCAAGGGGGGTGACCCGCAGAGATTAACGGTGACAGTGTGGTGTGTGTGTGTGTTGTTTGTGTGTGTGTGTGTGTGTTTTGGGGGGTTTTTGTGTGTGTGTGGTGTGTGGTGATGTGTGTGTCACGCGTGCTGGATTTACTGGGGTGTCAAGCGTCCTCGGGTTAGTCTGCTTGTAAAGATTGGAAGGTGGTCCAGACAACTTTTAATAGTCAGTGGACAAGAGACAGGGAGAGACAGACAGAAAGACAGACAGACGGACGGACGGACAGACAGACGGACGGACGGACAGACAGACGGACAGAGAGAGACAGACGAACAGAGAGAGAGGGAGAGAGAGAGAGAGACAGAGGAAGAGACAGAGGACAGACAGGCAGAGACAGATAGACAGATGGAGAGACAGAGAGAGAGACACACAGACAGATCGACAGACAGATAAACAGAGACAGACAGACAGACAGAGAGGGTGACCGACAGAGAGACAGACAGACAGAGACAGACAGATAGACAGACATACAGACAAACAGAGACAGAGAGAGAGGATATAAAACATAAAGATGCTGACCACACGGACACAGAGCACGCAGACAGACAGGCCTTTCCGGCAGACCGAACAGACAGACAGACAGACAGACAGACAGACAGTGAGACAGACAGACAGACAGACAGACATGAGACAGACAGACAGACAGACAGTGAGACAGACAGACAGACAGACAGACAGACAATCGGACCAAACAACCATTCCACACCAAAGCGGATCGCCCCTCTCACCAGGCAGAACCGGACAGTCCGGCAGTGTAGGTGACCATGTCCAAAATGCGGTGTCCACCAAGGCGGCCATCACTCCCCCGAAGGCTGTCATGGCGCGAAACCCTCCCCCGGACCCCAGCACCCCGACTATAGGCACCTGCAATCAGGTAAATTGGAAAGCATTAAAACATTTCTACTATAGGCACCTGCAGTAAGGAAGAAAGGAAATGATCGACATTCCGACTACAGGCACCTGCAATCAGGTAAATTGGAAATCATTTTAAACATTTTCTACTATATGCACCTGCAATCAGGTAAATTGGAAAATTATATTAAACATTTCATTCTATAGGCACCTGCAATCAGGTAAATTGAAAATCATTTTAAACATTTCTACTATAGGCACCTGCAATAAGGCAGAGTGGAAATGATCGACATTTTGACTATAGGCACCTGAAATAAGCAGAGTGGAAATGATCGACATTCTGACTATAGGCACCTGAAATCATGTAGACTGGAAATCATTTTAAAATTTCCACTATAGGCACCTGCAATACGGCAGAGTGGAAGTTATTGACATCCCGACTATAGAACCTGAAATCAGGTCGATTGGAAATTTTCAACATTTTATAACTATAGGCACCTGCAATTAGGCAGAATGCAAATGATCGACATCCCGACTATAGGCACCTGCAATGAGCAGACTGAAAACGTATCAACGGCTCAACTATAAAACCCTATGTCAGGCGTTTGAAAGACGATCGATGAAAGATTCAACAACACTCTCATTATAAGCATTTGAAAGATGGAGAAAAAAAAAAGAAAAAAAAGAAGATAAATAAATAAAAGAAATTCACAACATCCCCATAGAACACCTCTGATAGAAGGCACACGGAAGAGCAACACCTCACCCGCTTTGAAGGCACCAGACAGACGGAGATGGGAAGTAACAACATCTTTATTATAGACATGGGGAAGAACACAGATGGAAGATTGATCATGATAAAAAAAAAAAAAATCATAATAAAGAGTGGCACGTTCTCATCGATTGACTTAACTGAGGAGATGTTTACCAAACGAAAAAACAAAACAAAACACACACACACACAAAAACTAAAAACAGAAAGCGATACAAAAATCTGGCTCACTGTGCAAACAAATTATTTCTGTATTGTTCATTTACAAAATTAATTTACTCCGTCCCCATTCCCCTCCTTCCTCCACCCACCACGCTTCATCACTTCCTTTTCGCCCTGCACGCGCGCGCGCGCACACACATACACATGCACACACACACACACACACCACACATACACACACACACACACACACACACACACACACACACACACACCACACACACACATGCACTCACACATGCACACACACACACACACACACACACACACACACACACACACACACACACACATGCACCACACACACGCACACACACACACACACAACACACACACACACACACACACACCACACACACACACATGCACGCACACATGCCACACACACATGCACTCACACATGCACACATGCACACAAACATGCACACACACACACACACACACACACACACACACACACACACACACACACACACATGCACTCACGCAAGCACGCACACACACAACACACACACACACACACACACACACACACACACACACACACACACGCACGCACCCGCACACGCACGCCCCACACACACACACACACACACACACACACACACACACACACACACACCCCACACACACACACACATACACACCACACCACACACACACGCACACACCTCTCTTAAACTTCTTGGTCCGTTGCCTCTCATGATTTCCTTCGTGGCTTCGTAGATTTGTTCGACGGCGGCTGTCCACGAAACGTTTCTCGTCATCACAGAGCGCCAGACTGTAACGCAGCTCCGAACTTTCTCTGTGAACAAATAGCGCCACACTGTATGGCAGCTCTGACCTTTCCCTGTGAACAAACAGTGCCAACTGTAACGCAGCTCTGACCTTTCCCTGGGGAAAAAACAGCGCCACACTGTATGGCCGCTCTGACCTTTCCCTGTGAACAAACAGCGCCACACTGTTATGGCACATCTGACCTTTCCCTGTGAACAAACAGCGCCACATGTAGGCACATCTGACCTTTCCCTGTGAACAAACAGCGCCACACTGTATGGCACATCTGACCTTTCCCTGTGAACAAACAGCGCCACACTGTATGGCACATCTGACCTTTCCCTGTGAACAAACAGCGCCACACTGTATGGCACATCTGACCTTTCCCTGTGAACAAACAGCGCCACACAGTACGGCACATCTGACGTTTCCCAGTGAACAAACAGCGCCACACTGTAACGCAGCTCTGACCTTTCCCTGCGAAGAAACAGCACCACACTGTAACGCAGCTCTGACCTTTCCCTGTGAACAAACAGCGCCACACTGTAACGCAGCTCTGACCTTTCCCTGTGAACAAACAGCGCCACCTGTAACGCAGCTCTGACCTTTCCTGTGAACAAACAGCGCCACACTGTATGGCAGCTCTGACCTTTCCCTGTGAACAAACAGCGCCACACTGTATGGCACATCTGACCTTTCCCTGCGAACAAACAGCGCCACACTGTATGGCAGCTCTGACCTTTCCCTGTGAACAAACAGCGCCACACTGTATGGCAGCTCTGACGTTTCCCTGTGAACAAACAGCGCCACACTGTAACGCAGCTCTGACCTTTCCCTGCGAAGAAACAGCACCACACTGTAACGCAGCTCTGACCTTTCCCTGTGAACAAACAGCGCCACACTGTATGGCAGCTCTGACCTTTCCCTGTGAAGAAACAGCGACACACTGTATGGCACCTCTGACCTTTCCCTGTGAACAAACAGCGCCACACTGTATGGCACATCTGACCTTTCCCTGCGAACAAACAGCGCCACACTGTATGGCAGCTCTGACCTTTCCCTGTGAACAAACAGCGCCACACTGTAACGCAGCTCTGACCTTTCCCTGTGAACAAACAGCGCCACACTGTATGGCAGCTCTGACCTTTCCAGTGAACAAACAGCGC
>JAFLJL010013836.1:55000-59530 GCA_018398815.1 Conus ventricosus | reverse complement strand
ATGGCGGAAACATACAGCAGAGAGAAGAGAGAGAGAGAAGAGAGAGAGAGAGAGAGAGAAGAGAGAGGAGAGAGAGAGAGAGGAGAAGACAGACAGAGAGAGAGAGAGAGGGATGAGACAGACAGACAGACAGACAGAGGGGGGGGGGGGCTTTTGAGGTATATTTTGAAGCAAAAAGTAGCCTGAAAGCATTTGCTGAAATTCCAAACCTCGATTCCTATCTTCATGATTTTTCCTTTCCACATTTCTGATCACCATCACCGCTGTTCCTGGTGTCAATCCTATTAACACATACCATGCAGTTCAAACTTACCACAATACATTCGACATAGCTACCAACTTTTCGGATTCAAACTTCGGGAACCATGGGATGAAGATGAGTTGGGCTGAAATGGGGGCCCTTTGGTTTCCACTGAACGCATTTTAGACCACACTACTCAAACGGACAAATGCAAGGCTTTGCAAAATACGTTTTCCTGCCAAAATTCATAGAACATCATTTTGACTTTATTCAGCAATATCTTTGTTCATCATATTACAAAACGAGACCCCCCAAACAAAAATATTTGAAATTCTGGATATTCATACACACTTTGGGAACGGTTTCTTAAGTATGAAAACACTCATGAAATTAATCAGGAGAGTTGGCGGCGAAAGAAACACAACGACACATGTTTCGTTCCTGATAGTTGTAACTGGACATCACAACAGGTCTATTTAGCTTGTAGTCCGAACTTTCCTGTACACATTAGTAGACACCAACAACACGGCCTGCATCATTAAAACCTGTGGCTACATGTTACAGAATGCATGTTAGAGTCCTGACTCTCTTTGAGGTATCAATATGAATTTTAAAAAACCCACTGATTTCTTTGTTGAAATGTGTACTGTGCCAATTACAGGAGGCCTCTATAGAATGGGGTCCAAACTTTACACAATAATAAACGCTAACATCACTTTCACTGTCAGTCCTTGTAACTGACGAATCTGTCCAGTGTCATCAGAATACGAAGCACGTACAGTTGAAACCCTTTTGGAATCAACAAAATGGATGTGGAATGGAAACAACGCTCTTGGGAGGAGAGACGATAGAGGTTGAAATAATACTCATCATCATTGTCATCATCATCATCGTCATCATCATCATCATCATCATCATCAGAAAAAAAAATTTACATGCTGCACACATGTAACTGAAATCGTCACAATTCGAATGTGAAGGCCAGTTTGGGCGTATTTTTCTGTGTCTCCTGTTCTGTATTTTTGTCTGTTATTGTATCTTCCACCTTAAAAACAAAAGAGAAAAATGAAGAAATCTCCTATCTATTCGAAGTAAGGGGTTGAATACATATAGTTCGTGCTGACAGTTAGTGCAACAAAGAGCCATTCATATTGATAAACAAAGTACTCACAACTCCTGTTCCTGGTCGTCTCTTTCCTAGTACTGCCCACATCCAAGTGAGTCCGAACAGTGACAGTCGTTTTGCTGTCACGCGCACAGCCTTTGTTACACTACCCATCCGAACATTCTTCGCCCCCCCCCCCCCCCCCATCTCCCACTTCTGACCCGCTCTCCTATCCCCTCTCACCCCCCCCTCACAATACCCCCATCTCCCATCCCCCCCCCCCCCCCCCCCCCCTCCGGGCCTTCCCGCCTTCCGTTCACAGGCGAACCAGGGTGTAGTTGTGTACCGTCTATCAGCAAACAGACCGACGTTGGGCAATACCCGATAGGACAACAGAGGACGTGCGTTAAAGCCCGTTGTGACAAAGAAAATATGAACATTCTGCCCACATGTTTGCCCTTCGTTCTCATTATTGGAGGTTGTTCTTCTGCCTGAACAAGGCCATAGAGGTTGAAACGCGTAGATCTGGTTTAGATTGGTTTGTTCTGTCATTCGATGGTGCAGAATTTTCTTTTTTATTTTGTTTCCATTGTCATCTGTAGTCACCTGACTTCGAAACCACCTTTCATGACAGAAGACACAGGGTGACAATGGCGTGGTTAACATTCTTTGGGACAGAGTTCACAGACATAAGGCTGTGCTCAATGGTTCAAAGTCCACAGTCAGATATCAGAACAATTTGGAACCATTTAAATAAGGATAACAATTGATGTCATGAACAACGTACTCATAATAAAATTTGTTTTATCTTGAAATTACTCCCGAATTTGTCTGATTTATTATTGTCGTATTGATAATTCAACATTAAAAAGAAAAAACCACTGTTGTTCTCCAACTGCAATTTTTTTCCCCAAAAAATAACGATGCTAAAATACCTTTCCCAAAATGGCTGAACTTTCACACCACACACCACACACACACACACACACACACACACACACACACACACACACACACACCACACAACACACACAAACACACTACATACGTGTACAACCTCTAAAATTGATTTACTGACCTTTCAAAAATGGTTTTTTTTTAGTATGTTTTATTCTAGAGACAGGCTGCAAAGTTTCTCTATACCTTTTGACACTCGACTTCATCTCTTTAGTTAAGCAAACGACAAATGTTCAACGAAGACATTTTCTGAAATCAATGACCAGTGACCTATTTGCATTTCTTTAAAATTCAAATTTACGAAATCTATTTGTGAAATGTTGGTTTTCGTTTTCTAAATCAACTATTTTAAAATAGCTCCGACACCAAGAACACACACACACCTACAAATTTGTTTCAAGCGTGTTGCGCTGTCATCAGGACCATCCTGATGACAGCGCAACACGCTTGAAACAAATTTGTAGAGTGTTTTAAGATTCCTCTTTTAACTTGTTTTATTCTAATGTTGCTCCCCAAGGGGTTGAGCACTTACAAAATTGTTTTAGGCATTTTAAATATACTGATCTATTATATATATATATATATATATATATATATATATATATATATATATATATATATATATATATATATCTGCTAAAACCACAAACACTCGTGATCCCTGAATTCTCACCAACAACAAAAAACTTTGTTGATAAGCCATGTTCTGGTAACTACTAACAGTAACAACGGGTGCCCTACAGATATAACGGTCATGAAATTCATCATTAAGAATTCATTGCTCTGCTGCATGGTTTTCGCTATGACGTTTTGGAATCCCAGAAATACCGGAAACCCTATTAAACAATGAATCGAAATAATATAACAATCATTTTTGCGTGTTTTGTGTCTACCTATATAGTGTGCGTATGTGCATTTCTGCGCTTGTGTGTATGAGTTTGTGCGACCACCGAAAACCCCGGAAACCCGCAACATACCGGAAACCCCTATTAAGCAAAGAATATAACAATGAATTTGCAGTTTTCTTGGTCTTCAATCAAACTGGCGAAAAGTTCTAGACTAATTGGCAAATATGTGACAATTGGCTAATAATATACAGACAGCTCTGTGGACCGTTGTGCTGTGGTGCCATCTGCTGATAACATGCACGTACGCCATCTGCGGGGGAAAAAATTACATAATCTAGACTTGTCAAATCGGCCTCAATATGATAGCGTGGTCGAGGGGAATCTCCCGGCTTGTAAGAAACGAAGAACTACATCAATTTATTAGCAAGTAAACTACTACTAACTGTTCCTTTATTGGTCTATAGGGTGTGGGCTCCCTGGCAAATACAAGGTCTGGTGTCTGCAGTTCATGCTGATACCAAAGCTCCTATGGCCTCTGATGATATACGACATCTGCACCAGCACAGTGGAGGCAATGGAAGCCAAAATCAACAAGTTCACAAGGAAATGGCTTGGTGTCCCACCCTGTCTGACTGACATCGCGCTGTACTGTCGCAAGCAAAGCTCAAACTACCACTGAAATCCATCCTGGAGGAATACAAAGCAGGGAAGATCAGACTTCAAAGCATGCTGGAGGACTCAGGAGACAAGGTGGTAGAAGCAATCAAGCCCTAGCTGAAGACAGGCAGAAATGGAAAGTTCAAGAGGTGATGGATTCTGCAAAAGAAAGTCTCAAGATCAGAGAAATAACAGGACACACACAGACCAACAGACAAGGACTGGGGGTGACCAAAACTGAATGGTGGTCAAAGGCAAAGGAAAAGCCAAAGAGACATCATGATTCAGGAGATGAGAAAAGAAGAAGACCAGAAAAGACTCAAAAAGCAGTCCAGCGAGCCAGCAAGGGCAACGGAAAACGTGGAGAATGCACTCCAAAGAAGTCTCACTTGGAATGACATTTGGCACATGGCCCCTGTCAGGATCAGCTTCATTCTCAGATCTGCATATGACCTTCTGCCCTCAAATGCAAACCTGGTGAAGTGGGGGAAAACAGACGATCCTGCATGCCCCTCTGCCATGAAAAACAAACAGTGGAGCATGTTCTAAGCTCATGTAAAGTAGCCCTGGCTCAAGGAAGGTACACATGGAGGCACAACCAAGTGCTCAAAGAAATTGTACAAGTAGTCTGGGCTAGTACCAACACCACAAAAGGGAGAATCAGGACTCCAAAAGCACCCGCAACATTCTTCACGGCAGGAGGCAGCAAATCATGGCCAAGA
>JAFLJL010013836.1:30000-52500 GCA_018398815.1 Conus ventricosus | reverse complement strand
GCACTAACGTGCTTTTTTACATCCAGTCCTCGCCCTAAGTAGGGACTACAACATGCAGTGAAATCAATTAATGTAAGAAATCAAAGAAGCAAGCAAAGCGGTCATGTGATCATAGAGGAACATCAAATGAAAACAGAAGATAATGAAAACAAAACAAAAAATAAGAATAATAACAAACAAAACAACATAAAAATAATAATAACAAAATAAAAAAAATAAAAAGTCAAAATGAGAATAACAATAATGAAGAGGAAGGAGAGAGCGGGGGTAGGGAGTGAGGTGGGCTGGGGAAACATATGGAAGTGTACTACAACGTACAAGATTGGCATGTATGAAAACAGACAGTGAAGTGAATACGACAAAGTGCGTACATATTTTTGAACACACAAATACACGCACGTTCGCACGCATAGAGAGAGGGGGAGAGAGGAGAGAGAGAGAGAGAGAGAGAGAGGAGAGAGAGAGAGAGAGAGAGAGAGAGAGAGAGAGAGAGGAGAGAGAGAGAGGAGAGAGAGAGGAAGAGAGAGAGAGAGCAAGGCACAACATGTATTCATTTTTCGCAAGGCATGAAAATACGTAGAAGGTATTTAAGCAGAGTGAGATGAAATGGGGGGGGGGGGGGGGGGGAGAAAAAAAAGCGAGAGAGAGAGAAGATGGAAGGCAGAGGGGGAACAGCAGGAGATGTAATGATTTGAAATGGAAATGTACTAAAACGTACAATAATTAGCCTGTATAAAATTAGACAGTTAAATGAACATGACAAAATATGTACGGAATTCGGAACATACACACGCACGCATGCACAGACAGAGAGAGAAAGAGAGAGAGAGAGAGAGAGAGAGGAGAGAGAGGAGAGAGAGAGAGAGAGAGAGAGAGAGAGAGAGTATGAGAGAGGCAGAGAGTATGACTCATTCAAGAAACGAATGTGGTCATTGGGTGAAAGTGACCACTGAGTGATAGTTTAACAAGGGCTGGTAAGGTAAGGTGCTGGTCACGTGTTTTGAACACTGAGTATGCACTCACTAGGAGAAGGGGGGAAAGAGTCAGTTTTAACCAGCAGATGGCCTAGAGACTCGAACCTGTCAGGACGGTGGTCCTCGTTGCTGACCAGTCATTACCAGGTGAGTGATAGATAGTGGGGGAAAGCTACAGGGGGAAAGCTTAAAGAAAAGAGAAAGAAAGAATTCATATGTTGAATTGGGAAGCAGGTTACTTACACGAACCTTATTCGTGTTTCAGCCCTTCACCCTTTACCCTTCGCCCTTCACCCTTCACCTTTCACCCCGTGAGGTGGTTGAAGATGGCCATGGTGTGGGGAACACACCGGTAGTTCAGCCCCAGCAGTACCAACTCCAGGGAGAGGAGTTGAAGCTCGTCATTTCGCAAGAGACCGAAGAAGTCGCGGAAGAGGAAGTCGAGAATCGTATCTCCAGGACCGGAGAATTCGAGGGGGCAGTACATTGTCTCAGAGAGACAGGGAAAGGAGAAAGCAGGGAAGCTGTTACGTGAGGCAGGCAGGTCCTCAGTGATTACGGGAGTTATGTATTCTCCTGGTTCGGTTTTTTCCCATAACGGAATGTGAAGGCCATAGCTTTATAGAAGCGGTACTAGATTATTTTATCTCTCAGTGTGAGGAGAGATACTTGTGTGGAGACTGTTTTTTCTCTCAGTGTAAAGAGAGATACATGTGTGAAGATTGATTTATCTCTCGGTGTGAGGAGATGTACATGTGGGAAGATTGATTTGTCTCCCGACGTGAGGAGAGATACATGTGTGCAGATTATTTGTCTCTCAGTGTGGAGAGAGATACAGAGGTAAAATCTGTTTACACGTGGTTGATGTGATTTAGTAAATTGTTTTCCTGAAGGAGAGGGGGAGAAGAAAAACATTCGGTAGTGCGCCTTTTGGTTGTTTGGAAAGATTGCGTGTGCGTATGGAGTAAATGCTGTCATGAATGCGGGTATGCAAGAGTGACAGTGTGACAGTGGTGACCCCGACGTGATTCGAACACGCAACCTTCTGCTTCCATTTGTTTTGTAAATTTATATTCATTTTTTGTATAAGGCGGTACATTTGTTTTGTAAATTCGTTTGAAATTAAGTAAGAAGAAAGACTGACAACAAGAACATTTAAGAACTAAAACTTTATAAAGAATTTATTTTCAGAAAACTTTATTGTGTTTATTTCCTTTCTTAAGGGAAACAGTTTTGCATTAAACTTCATTTTGTTTTCTAAATTCCAAATTGATATCAGTTGCAAATTATTTTTGGAAAAATACATTCCTTGGATTTCATATCATACCTGTTTAAGTAAGCTGTTTTCTGTTTATTCCGGTAAATTGAATTCTGTATTTGTATATACTATAATTACGGTTTTGTGAAACATAACTTATCATATATCGCCTTATTTTTATTTCTACTTTGAGATTGTTTGGTGTTTATCTGACGATTCATTATGGATGATTTTGATAATATGTTAAACAAGCGGAACGCTTGGGTTTTGATGGAGGAAAACTTACTAACTATGTGCAACAATGCACAGATAGGGCAGACAGGCTAAGACAGAGGGGAAGCTGAAGAAAATAAACTACAGAGGGAAGCTGAAGAAAATAAACTACAGAGGGAAGAAAATAAACTACAGGAGGGAAGCTGAAGAAATAGATTACAGAGGGAGCGGAAGAAAATAGACTACAGAGGGAAGCTGAAGAAAATAGACTACAGAGGGAAGCTGAAGAAAATAGACTACAGAGGGAAGCTAAATTGGAGGAAAAAAGACTACAGAGGGAATCTGAAATTGAAGAAAAAGATTACAGGGGAAGCTGAAGCTGAAGAACGTCATTAAGTTGAGGCAGTTAGAACTAGGACTGATGCTGAAATTAAAAGAATACAGGCATCAAGAGAACCTCCACCAGTTCCACCAGTCGGTTCCGCAGCCGCGCCTCAACCAAAAGCGGCATATATTCCAAAGTTGCCGCCTTTCGAGGAAAAAAGGATGACATAGATAGTTTTCTTTCCGTTTTGAAAGTCAACGCAACGTCTTGTGGTTGGCCAAAGGAAAAGTGGACATTGTATATTGCGTCGTTGTTTAAGGGTAGCGCTTTGACATTGTACCACTCATGGCAGCGAAACAAAATTTAACTTGGGATCAGTTGAAAGAAGAACTCCTCAAGAAATTTCAATGTTCTGCTGATCGTTTTCACGAACGTTTCCGTTCTGTGCGCCCTGAAAAAGGAGAATCGTTTCCGTCGTTTCTGATCCGCATGAGTCATTGTTTGGATCGATGGATCGATTTATCTAAACGAACAAGACTTTTCAGTCACTGCGAGATCTCTTCTTAGAGAACAACTTTTCCAGAGCGTGAGCAAAGATCTGGCCACTTTCCTTAAAGAAAGGCAATTTGAAAACGTGGAGGAAATGTGTCAGATGGCTGATCAGTATTGTGTCGCTCACCCAGATAAGGGCGTGGCTAGGAAAGGAGAATTTTCCATCTTTGAGTCTCATGCGTCATGTACTATCCCATCAGGACAGGGAAGTTACAGAAAGGAAATCGTGGGGTCATTTTTGAGTCCTCATGGATATACCTATCCTAGGAACGCACAGGGATCTTTCCGCGGTTCGAGTGACTTTCGTCAATACAGTACTCACCGCTGGAAAGACCCGTTACTTCTCAGCAAACGTTCCGAGGTCGTGGACAACGACCACCACGTAGACCTTTTGGGCCAGTTCGTGGCCTGAACAGAAGTTCACAAAATCAGTCAGCTGCGATCAGACAATGCGCTGTTTCTTTTGTGATGGCAAGTTCCATCTGAAACAGAATTGCCCTTTCAGACGGGTGATTCAAAACCCGCATTAGTCTCCACTGATTGTGAAGAAGGCCTTGTTTTGACACCAGATCAATCTGTTGATGGACTGGTGTTAGAAAACGGAGCCATCAATGGATTGCAGGCTTCGGTTTTGCGAGACACTGGGTGCACCACTGCTGGTGTACGGAAATCTTTCGTGCTTCAAGACCAGTATCTCAACACTGTCCAAAGTGTAGGTCGTTTGGAGGCAAGATTGAAACGTTTCCGTGGCGAAAATTTCAGTCGACACACCGTACTACTCGGCTTTCTTACCGCCTGTGTCATTGATAACCCAGTCTGCGACTTGATATTGGGCAATTTGCAGGTGTCGTACAGTACATGGTGGTGCTGGAGGATCGTTTGTTCTTGTCTTGTGAGTACTGATCTAAGTCATAGAGCAGGGAAAGGCTACAAAGCCCGCTAAAAGTCTCAAAACTGGATGAACTCCAGATTACCCCAGATGATTTAAAAGAAATGCAGGGATAAAGACGAGACGCTGACGACAATACTTTCTGCTGCTAAACAGACTGTCACTGACGTACAAACGGACAAACCAAGTACATACTGGACTCTAACATTTTACAGGTGTGTACCTGGACAGGACAACAGGACAGGTTGTGGTTCCAAAACCACTTAGAGAAACAGTGCTGCACACGGTCATGATGCATTGTTCGCTGGTCACTGTGGAATCAAAGAACGTTAAAGAGAGTTCTTGATTCTTTTTATTGGCCGGGTGTCACAAAGGAAGTTACGAAATACTGCCGCTCATGTGACATCTGCCAAAAGACATCTCAGAAAGGTCGCGTCCCATGTGCACCTTTGCACAAAATGCCTCTCATTTCTGTTCCATTTCGGAAGGTAGCTATTGATCTTGTTGGACCTTTACCACTGTCTTCTTCCGGATATCGCTATATCTTGACTTTGGTGGATACAGCAACAAGGTATCCAGAAGCGATTCCACTGAAGAAATTGATACAGTATCTGTCGCTGAAGCCTTACTTGCAATTTTTTCCAGAGTGGGTTTTCCAGACGAAATTCTCTCGGATTGTGGAACGCAATTCATTTTCTGATCTCATGAGAGAAATTTACAGACTGTTGTCAATCTCTTCCATTTCAACTACGCCATATCATCCCAATCGAATGGCATGGTTGTACGTTTCAATGGAACGTTGAAGTCCATGTTGAGAAAGGTTGCAAGGCAAGAGCCCCAGGAAATGGGATCGTTTCATACGGCTTTGCTTTTTGCATACAGGGAAATGCCGAACGAAACGCTGGGATTCTCACCATTTGAGCTTCTTTTCGGACACTCACCAAGGGGTCCTTTGGATCTGTTGATGACACAATGGACGGAGAAGACGGACATACCTGACAGTAAAAATGTTTACCAATACGTTTATGAACTGCATAATCGTTTGAAGGATGCATGTGAGCTGCTCAACAGTCAGCTGATAGGAAAACAGATGTGTACAAGGTCTTTGCAGACAGAAAAGCAAAGGCACGTTCCTTCAGTGTAGGGGATAAAGTCCTTGTATTACTCACTGATGAACATAACAAGCTTCGTGTTATGTGGAAGGGTCCTTTTCAGGTGGTCGAAAACTTTCTGCAGTAAATTATAAGATCAAAATGGCAAACATGAGAAGGTATTTCATGTGAACATGTTGAGGAAGTATGTTGAACGTACAAATGTTGCCATCAACCAGTCGGTTGAGTGGATATGTCCTGTGTCAGAAACTGATGTCAACATGACAGACATTATCAGTGATGAATTTGTACCCAATGTAACGTACAGGGACGATCAAAGGTTATGAAAACAGCAAATGTAGGAGTGTTAACATCTACCAGTGCAGATGTTGTTGTACCCCTTCCTATTCTGTCTATTAAAGGTGATAACCTATGAGGATGTGGTTCTGTCGAATGATTTGTCCACAAGTCAAACAGAACAGCTCAAAGACATTTTGAAAGACTTTCAGGATGTGTGTTGACGGATACCCAGGTACAGTAACTGGTATTGAACCCATAGTATTCAGTTAACTTCTGAAATACCAGTGCGAACCAGACCATACCCCCTCCCATTTGCAAAAAAAGAGGTGGTTGAGAGAGAATCAATATGTAATGCTGGATTTAAAGGTGATAGACCTTCTACATCTCGTACAGCTCACCAGTTGTATTGGTGGAAAACCTGATGGATCGGTGCGTTTCTGCATCGATTACAGAAAAGTAAATAAGATCACTGTGTTCGATGCCGAGCCTATCCCAGACATTGAAGAACTTCTGTGTCAGCTTCAGAAGGAAACTATTTTGTGAAGTAGACTTATAAAGGGTACTGGCAGATTCCAATGGCTGAAGTGACAGGGAAAAGACAGCGTTTCAAACACCTTTTGGTCTTTTCAGTGGACGAAAATGCCATTTGGTTTGCAAATGCCCCAGCTTCTTTTGCCAGAATGATGCGAGCCCTGAAAACTCCATGAATGTGGTGCAGTCAGTTTTTTTGATGACATTTTGTTGGCTGCAAAGTCATGGAGTGACCTCCTTTCTAACTTACGAGCTGTTTTTTGCAGACTCAGAAGTTTTGGGTTGACTGCAAGACCATCAAAAATTCGTGCCGGTTTTCAAACTCTCGAGTTTTTGGGTCACATATTTCAGTGGGAAAATGATGCCAGGGGAAAGAAAGTGGAAAAGATTTTATCCTTACACAAACCCACTACAAAAAAACAGATCAGGTCACTCATCGGATTGTGTCTTACTATAGACGATATGTACCCCACTTTGCGTCCTGACGGCCCCTTTGACTGAACTGACGAAAGGGACGAAGAACAAAAGTATTGTGTGGTCTGATGAGTGCCAGGAGGCTTTGGAGTGTGTTCAGAACACCTCAACTCATTTCCTGTTTTATTGTTACCCTCCCTATCAGAAGACTTTATTTTAAGAACTGATGCCAGTTCTAAAGGAATGGGAGCGGTACTGTTGCAGGAAAAAGTGCTTTGTTACATCCAGTGCAATACGCCAGTAAGAAGTTCTCAAAGACACAGGAGAAATACTCCACTATTGAGAGAGAGTGCTTGGCTTTGTATTGGGCATGTGAGAAGTTCGCAGGTTCTTGATGGAAGAAAGTTTCAGTTACAGACGGACCATAGGCCACTGACGTTCTTGAAATCGTCAAAGACTAAGAACAGCAGGTTATTAAGATGGTCTTTGGCATTGCAGGAATTCCAATTTACTGTTGAACCAGTGCCTGGAACACAAAATGTCATGGCAGATTTGTTGTCACGTGCATGATATTCAGGGACAAATGTAACTGTCTTAAAGGGGAAAGACTATTCCTGTTTTGTCTTTCTTAATGATTACGGTTGTGATCACTTTTGACAGTGCATTGTATGCTACGGACGATTTAATCAAGTGGTATTGTGCATAATTTGCTTATTGAAGTGACTATATGTTTTGCAAGCAAACAACTACTTGATATTGATGTAATACATATTTATTCTTTGATAAACAATGGAAAAAAATCAAGTACTATTTATGTCTAATTTGCTTGTGAAGATGAATATATATATATGTGTGATTAGCAAATAACTCTTTAGAAATGTATATACATTCAATATTTTGGTTGTGCAATGAGACAAACCAATTGTTTTCATTTGTCACTGTCAACAATGGAAAGAATGTGACTTGTCTATGGACTTTAACATTACATGTGGGGGAAAAATACTTGTTTTTTTTAAACTATGTTTTTTTGGTTTAGTGTCTATGAGAAACGTTTACACTTGGAAAATATTCTCATTTCTTGAGGTTTTGAAAATATGATGTGAGACAATAGATCAAGGGAAAAGATGTGCTTCTCATCTTAATGTATGAAACATCTTCTCCACATGTATCTCGCCTCACCCGAGAGACTAAATCTATCTTCACTCATGGATCTCTCATCACCACCGGAGGTGTCATAATAGTCTTCACACTTGTATCTCTCCCTCACACCGAGAGATAATAAAATATTCTAGTTCGCTGATATAGAGCTTGGCCTTCACATTCGTATCAAAAAAATCCGATCCAGGTGTAATAACATAACTCCCGTATTCACTGCCCTCTAGACCATACTCGACCCAAGAGACCTCCTAACGAAAAAGCTTCCCTGCTTTTCAATTCACTGTCTCTCTTAGCATATATACTGCCCCCCTCGAACTCTCCAGTCTGGAGATACGGAGTCTCGACTTCTATTCCGGGAGTTCTTATTTTTTTGGGGTCTCTTGAGAAATCGTCGAGCTTCAATCATCTCCTGGAGGTTGTACTGGCTGGGGCGGAAACTACCGGTGTGTTCCCCACCACCCCCACCATGGCCTTCTTCAACACCTCACGGGGTGAAAGATGAAGGTGAAGGGCGAGGGTAAAGGGTGAAGGCGTGAAGGGCTGAAACACGAATATGGTTCGTGTAAGTAACCTGCTTCTCAATTTAACTTATGAATTCTTTTCTTTCTCTTTTCTTTAAGTCTTTCCCCCTGCTAGCTTTCCCCCATTATCGTATCGCGACTGGTAATGATGGTCAGCAAGAGGACCACCGTCCTGATCTGGTGCGAGTCTCTAAGCCAGCTGCGGGGTAAAAACTGACTCTTTCCTGGTTCGGATTTTGCTCGAACCTCGGCAGGCAGGGGCAGCAGGGCGTTGAGGAATCGCCTGTCCTTCCCCCTAGGAGGCTTAGTAATTTTTGTACCATTTCCCAGGACTGATAGCCCAACCTCTTCCTGTAAATGTATTTTGTGAGATGTGAGTGATCAATTAGGGTTGTTTTTTTTAGAAGTATGAAAGTTTGTAATATGCTATTTATGGTGGATCATGATGTGATTGATTCTATACGTTGATTATTATATTTTTTTTTTTTTTGGTGAATCATGTGTGGATGGTTACACATTTTGAGGATTCAGGGCTGAAGTTGTGGTTAAGTGAAGTTGACATACTTTAAAAAATTTTCTGTAGAAAATTTTTTCATCCAGATGGGGGGTGTCAAGTGACGGTAGCCTCACTCCAAGGCTGTGACGCTCCATTTACATGTAGTTAGTAATATGAATCATTTCCCCGGCCACTACTAAAGGAAGAATTTCATATGGCTTGACTAGTGTTGCGGGCGTCCCCTAAATAATTGTGTCTTATGACTCATTCAAGAAACGATGTGGTCATTGGGTGTAAGTGACCACTGAGGGATAGTTTAACAAGGGCTGGTAAGGTAAGTGTTTGATGCTGCTGTGCTGGGCCTGCTTGCTGTCACGTGTTGTGAAACCACTGAGTATGCACTCACTAGGAGAAGGGGGAAAGAGTCAGTTTTAACCCAGAAATGGACTAAGACTCGAACCTGTCAGGACGGTGGTCCTCGTGGCTGTCCAGTCATTACCTGCCGGGTGTGTTAGTTTGTGGGGAAGGGTAAGCTACAGGCGGAAAGCTTAAAGGAATGAGAAAGAATGTATTTCATATGTTGTGAATCGGGAAGCAGTTACCTTACACGAACCTTATTCGTGTTTCAGCCCTTCACCCTTTACCCTGCGCCCTTCACCTCACCTCTCTCACCCGTGTGGTGGTTGAAGATGGCCATGGTGTGGGGTACACACCGGTTGTTCAGCCCCAGCAGTACCAACTCAAGGGAGGAGGTGTTGAAGCTCGTCATTCGCAAGAGACCGATGAAAGTTTCGGGAGAGAAGTCGGAATCGTATCTACGGAACCGGAGGAATTCGAGGGCGGGCAGTACATTGTTCAGAGAGGACAGGGTAGGAGAAGCAGGGAAGTGTTACGTGAGGCTGGCAGGTCCTCAGTGATACGGGAGTTATGTATTCTACTGGTTCGGTTTTTTCCCTTACTGAATGTGAAGGCCATAGCTTTATTGAGCGGTACTGATTATTTCATCTCTCGCAGTGTGAGGAGAGATACTTGTGTGGAGATGTTTATTTCTTCAGTGTAAAGAGAGATTCATTAGTGAGATTGATTTATCTCTCGGTGTGAGGGCTGTACATGTGGGAAGATTGATTTGTTCTCCGACGTGAGGAGAGTTCTGGTGTGCAGGTTTATTTGTCTCTCAGTGTGGAGAGAGTCTCCAGAGGTAAATCTGTTTACACGTGGTTGATGTGATTTAGTAAATTGTTTTCCCTGAAGGTGAGGGGGAGAAGAAAAACATTCGGTAGTGCGCCTTTTGGTTGTTTGGATGATTTGCTCGTGGGTATGGAGGAAATGCTTGTCATGGAATTGCGGGTAGCAAAGAGTGACAGTGTGGTACAGAGAGAGAGTGAGAGTGAGAGAGAAGAGGGGAGAAGAGAGAGAGAGAGATGAGAGTGAAAAAAAGGGGGTCTAAATATAATCCTTTTTCGTAAGATTATATCATTATGCAACTTGTATATATACCACACACACAATATATGCACAACACACACACACACACAACACAACACACACACACCACACCAACCACATATCTATCTATATACCATATATAACGTATATATATATATATATTATATATATATATATATCTATATATATTTATTATATATTATATATTATATATATCTATATATTTATACATACACGTACAATTAACTTATATTGTATATATATATATATACAAACGCACAATATATATATATTATATTTATCACTATATATAAATTTATATATACACAACATGCATACATATATCCTTATTCATACACAAATACAATTTTTATACATATATACAAATATTTAGTTATATATTTATATATTATACTATACTTATCTACACCTACACACACATTATATATATATTCCCCTCTCTCTCGCTCTCTCTCTCTTCTCTCTCTCTCTCTCTCTCAAAATACTTGTACTGAAACAAAAAGAAGAGAAAAAAAAATAGAACAGTCAAGTTGGTTATGTACATGAAAATGGGATGATTTATGCTTTTGAGGTTTAATTGGTAATTACTTTGGGGTTTTTTTTTGTTGAATTTTTTTTTTTTTAAATTATTTTTTACAGCAGTAGGAATGGGTAAGGTACTGTTTTTTGAAAGTTGTGGTACAATGGATTTGTTTGATGTATTCTGAAGGGAGAGAGAGAGGAGTGAGAGAGAGCTCGGTGAGAGAGCGAAGAGACACGAGTGGGAGAGTGATGAGGACGAGAGGAGAGAGAGAGAGAGAGAGGAGAGAGATGCCATTATTATTTACCTTCCCTTCCATCTTTTTGTGTTTCTTTTTGACCATTCATACACTACCCTAAACTATAATTTCTTAATTAAGCGACAATCCATCGAAACGCGCAAAACCGTAATTAACGAAGGAGTGGAGAGGAGAGAGAGTGGAGAGAGAGAGAGAAGGGAGAGAGAGAGAGAGGAGAGGTGTGAGGAGAGAGAGAGTTGAGAGATTTAATTCCATTGTTCTATCCAAATATCACATGCGAACAGTGCTATAAATTTGAATAATGAATCTATACCTCAATGGATCAGAACAGTTTCCAGACACACATTTATCCCTGCCAGTTACAGGGCTCGAAGAAATCTAAGTAGTAAGTCATCAATTCTATTAGGGACAATGCACAAATAAACCAGCGACCACGACGTCTTTCATCATGATTATTTTTTTCAATCATTAATAAAACCGATGTAACCATATCCTCATTTATCATTATCTGGTTTTGAAACACAGTGGAAAGGAAACCGGCGTACGTTTCAGTTTAATATGCAGCAAAACAGAGTGTGTGCCATATATGTATTGTGTCCCTAATAGCTATGTTGCTGTAAAATGTGTAATGTTTTTCCCTGAAGGATTCTGTAATTTGAGTACATCGGAATGTAGTGGAATGTGATTTCCAAACCCACGCTACTGAGTAAGCTAAGCTGATTTAAATAAGATCTTTTCTAGGGTGTGGGAACCTGGAATGGGGTTGAATCCCTAGGCAAGTGTTATGCTTAAATTTGGACTGAAGAGTTTGTGGTGTAAACCCTGATGCAATTTTTTGCCTTAGCAGACATTTGTTGACCGCAAATATTTCACTGTATCGGAAGAGCTCCCGCGTTAGTATATCCCCTTCACTAAGTCTGATGATTTTAATAGGAGCTTTATGTGCTCTTTTGTAGGACACTCTTAAGAGGTTTCATGGCATTAGCTACTAGCAGAATCCAATAGTGTTGAACAATTATTGATTGAGAGAGAACATGTGCGTGTAGGAACAATTTCCTGGCTGAAGGTTTAAGTAATGCTTAATCTTGCACAGCTGTTATGTTTGTCTGGCTATTGATTTACATTAACTGCGAAGGGGATAAACAAGAATGATTATTATCAACATATACGCCTAGAACTCGATGGCTATCCACCACTTGCAATTTCCTGATTATTGTACAAAAAACAGATGGGGGCTGTGTGGTTATGTTTTGTCTTCTCTGCCTTGTTGTTATCAGCATTAGGTTTTGTTTTGTTAGGATTCAGTGACTTGTGTTTAACATGCACCAATTACCTAAGTTCAGCATTATTCTGTAATGAAGTTGGGAAAACTGCTTCCAAGCTGAGCTACTTGTATGGACAGTGGTATCTTTCACAAAAGAAGTTCACATGATCCACAATATAGAAGAGGGTGTTCATTTTTATAACCTGTGTACAGCAACGGACCTAACACGAAACCTGGGGGGACGCCATGTTGGATAGGTAGCTTCTCTGATTAAATTGATTGTTGGACACAAAACAACGATTGTTGACGATCTGTCTAGGATGATGTTATCAGCTGGAAGGATTTCCTGTTATCACCATATAATAAAAGTTCCTGCATAACAGTTTGTGGTCTATTACATTCAAAGCATTTGCAAAATCACCAAACAGTTGCGCCACAATAATTATTCTCTTTAACATGGCTAGCCATTGATCAACTATGTTTGTAAGCGCTGTATGAATGTATGATTTTTCCTGAAACCTGATGGGTTTTTATTTAGTAGGTTGGAGGAGTCAAAATGGTGGCAAAGTTTGTTTATTTTTGGGTTTTTTCCAGGGATTGGGACAGAAACTGGCATAAATTGGTTATAGGTCTGTAGTTCGATGGTTCAGATTTGTGCTCCAGATTGAAAATGGGGTATTACTTTTGCAACTTTGAACTGCGCGGGTAAGTGACATTTATCAATGCATAAATTGTAAATGTTGGTTAAGAGTTTCCATATAACATGGTGCTGATTTAGTTCAGTAATTTTTCCAATCTCAATCCTGTCAAGGTCCGCGGGCTTCCTCGGCTGCTATTAATTGGGCTTATAAGCTTGGCAAACATCACTAATCTGTCCTAGGCGGAACTGGTGTTGCTGGACGAATGTTCATACATTGGCAAAAAAATTTTATTTTTGTAATGTCATTTGTGTCAGTATTCTCTCTTTTGACACTGTGTCGGCACCTGTTGTAAGTGTTGGTTGAGTTCAATTGGTTGTTTTTATGCCCCCCCCCCCCCCCCCCCCCCCCCCCCCATTTTCCTGGTATTGGGAATTGTTCTTGAAGTTTTATTCGTATAAGGTCATTTATTGCTTGCCATATGGACTTCGAATTTTGTTTGTTGGCTACAAGTTCACCCCCCCCCCCCGCAAAAAAATTCATTTTTGCTGTCCTTTTGAGTGAAAATTAATAAATTATATTTTTGACCTTTATTCGGTTGCCTTTTAATTCCATCCGAATTCCCTTCTGTTTCAGCAAATCGTGCGTAAAGAAACAAGCAGCTGTATCATCTGTCAGCCATTTGTTGTTAACTATGTTTAAACTCGACGCGTTTTTGAATGGTGCGTGATTGTCCTATAAACCGAATTAAAACGTGTTGTAGCTGTACTCATGCGCTTTCTCTGGATCGTGTAATTTAAACATTTTTAAAGGGGATTCATGAGGTCAGTGAGAAAGTATCTTGGGAAGGGTCAAAAGATCTGTAATTGATTTGTTTGTCGGCAGGTTCACGTTTAGGAAATTTTGATTCCACTTCTTTTCCATCGTAATGCATTCTGGAAAAGTGGTCGCTGCATCCATTCAAAGGCACGATTCTCAATGAGTTTTGTGGTTCAGAAAGATAGAGGTGGGTCAATTAAGGTTTTGCTAGCGAGTGTTACTCTAGTTGGCATGTCTATATTTGGGAATAAAGTTGTATGAGGTAGTCCTATTGACCTGGTTGTGGGCACCTCTTCAATAGATCATTGTTTAGAATCACTAAAAGTTATTAATTCTGTGGCATTAAGCGTTGCTTCTATCCATCTTGGCCGTAAACTTGTCCATCCAAAACCAGCATTTTTTCCGCTGGGTTTCGATATACAAATCCTGTTTGATGGGTTTGTTCTCTTCTACTTGATTACTAACCCAAACTGCTTCAATCACAAAACTCTCAAGTTTCATACAAAGTTGGACATTTTAGAAGAAAAGAATAACACCGAAGGTGCTGGGAGGACCTGAGAAGCACTGTCTTCACCTGCCTTTTAGGAGCAGCCCTGTACCACCCTTGGTGGCCCCTGCGCTGTGTTGACATGGGTACAGGCGTACCAATGTCAATACGTAGTCCGTCTTCCTGTGGCCACTTTGAAGATGATTGCACCATTTGTTGCAAACTTAATACAAATATTAGCAAGGTTAAACTTGGATTAAAACGCAATGTGTCCGTATGGTATACACACACAACACTATCTTTCATTCAAAGGATAATGATTGTGAGAAACAAGCAAATCAAAACTACAAAATACGTGGTGATACAACACACTTACTCAACCATATCCTACAATGCCAATGAAAAAGGATATAATGTAATTGAAAAAACACAAGAGTTAAATTCACAAAGTTACGTAACGCACTTGTGGCAAGTGCACGAAGCTTTATCCGCACCACAGGTTTTCCTGGAGCGTGCTCACACACCATTAGTGCAATAAAACTATGATATAAAAGTCGTGCTTTCTTCAGAAATGTAATAATGAAGCTTCTCATAACACTTTTTCTTCTCAGCTTATCAGATGGTCGGCAGATTCGGAAGTACACAGTCCACATGGCAGATGCATATAGTTCAACTCTGCACATTCACTCGATGTGTAATATACGTATAGCACACCACGCACGCACGCACGCACGCGCGCGCGCACACACACACACCACTGTTTCAAGTCTCTAAAAATGGCATGTTGGTGGCAGTGGCATGATGTGTGGCCACTGCCAAAAGCAGGTGGGAGTACGAGAAAAGAAGGAATAACATAGGAGTCGGGCAACCATGGGTGGTGGCTGTGGAGGCGAATGTGTTGGTCTCTCTAACCACCCATACGAATTAGTTTCCCCGCGTGGTAGTGCGGCCCCACTGTCCGCGTCGTCCGGTCCGATAGTGGGTGGGGGGTTAGGGAGGGGAGACCAAAAACTTCCGAGTAAGTGTGGGTCGGCGGAGATTGGGGAAGACGTGTGTAATGTCTAAGTAAGTTAACCATGATTTGTATCAAAAAGACATAAATTATGCCTCGTTCTGGGCAGTTGCCCCTGGAAAACAATAACAACGTTAACGAAAGCCCACGAACGATCTACGTGTTATCTTTAGCTCTGTAGATTTTTCAACTTAGTTTGCTTTATTAATCATTTTGAGCACACACACAAAGCGTGTTCGTAGAAGGAGAGGATGTTGTGTGGACATGCTCCAACAGACGACTCTACATCTGGCGAACGAGGATCTAAATGACTTGAGAATAATGGCTACAGCTCTACCAAATTCGAGAAATGTTCGCCACTCTGACGAAGCAACGGCCGGAATTCGATGGAGAAAATGGCTCAGAGGTTTGGTAAACATGCTTGCGGCTATGAACGTGACCAGCAATTTCAAGGAGAAAGAGCACTTTTACTTCATTTTGGATGGTGAAGAAGTCTTTGTTATTTTCGAATCTTTGGCCTGAAATTGAACAAGTGCGTGCAGATGGCTATGATACACTTGTTGAGTCTCTGAACAATTATTTCACCCCAAGGTCGAATATTGTTTGGAACACTTTTAATTTCGTTTCAATGGAAAACAGGATAGTGAAGAAACCATTGCAGTTACTCCACACGCCTGTTTGTTGGCTGCACAGTGTGAATTTCCCAAATGTTCGATCGTGGAGATCAAGGCCCAAATCTTGCAAGGTGCAATTCAAGTTGACTCAGAAGACGTGTTTACGTGTAACCAGATATTGATCCTGACAAATTTGGACATGGCACGAGTTTAGGACTATTGAGGTTCAAGCAAAAGCCATGGAGGGTGTGGCAAGCAGTGCTCTATTTCTTACAAGAAGAAAAATGAAACATCAACACGTTCAGCAAACAGTCAGTCAAGTACACATCAAGACCACCATATAACAAAGGTCAAAATCAATTTCAAAAAACAATCATGCATGTAGATGGTGTGGAGGACTACAACATCCCCGGGAGAAGTGTCCAGCCAAAGACAAACCTGTTCATATTGGTGCAAAACAGGACATTTTGCCAAAGTATGCCGTTCGGGAAAATGTTCATAGAATATCAACCTCAGTTCGCCAGTGCTAATGTCCACTCAATGCATCAGAGCAGTGACTCAGTTTCGATGAAGGAGTATGTTATTTGGTGTTTCAGATAAGTAAGCACTGACCAATAGTAGATAGAAACATTTTTGGTTATTCTGTCACATTTCTGATTGATTCCGGCGCATCAGTCATAGTCATTGTTTATGAAGTTTTTCAAAGAAATTGCACCACAGTCCTCTCTGATACCCACATCAACTGCTATCTATGCATATTGCACACGCCACTCCTCTTACAGTTTTGTGGACATTTTCTTCTGCTGGCAATACAAAGTTGTTGAAAACAAAAGCAATGCATTCTTTGTTGTTTTGTTCATAATCCTGATGTGCAAAGCAGCTTTTTATTGGAGCCACTTACTGCCCAGCAACTTCAGCTCATCAATTTTGCATTTCGTGCAACACCGAATCAACAGCTGAAATTTCATGGAAGAAAAGAAAACCCAACTTTATTCCAAGGCATGGAGATAACTGAAAGATGTAAAAGTAAAGATATATGGTTGTGAGAAAGTCAACCTGCTAACAGTTCAACCTCACGAAGGATCCCATATCACATGCGGAAAGGAAGGTGGAAAAGAACTTCAACGACTTGAAGTGCTGGACATAATAGAAAAAGTTGATGGACCAACCCCTTGGGTCTAACCCATAGTTGGCGGCTCCCAAACCCAAGAACCAGAGGAGATTCGTTTCTGAGGTTGATATGAGGCTACCAAACAAAGCAATTTAGAGAACCCGTATTATCTAGCCGACTATTGATGACATCCTGATGCAACTCAATTCAGTCAAATGTCTTCAGCAAACTGGATTTGAATTCAGGATATCACCAACTCGAGTTTGATGAAGAATCACGCAATATTAACATGTTTCAACTCATGTTGGTTCCGAAGGTACAACCGCCTTGTATTGTGGAGTTTCATCAGCAGCTGAAATTTTTCAGTATCACATTTCTGATCTACGTTGTGCTTACCAGGATTCTCAATACCAGTGGACGACCATCTAATCCCACGGGGGGGTAATCCAAAGAAGAGCATGACATAGCTCTGAAGAAATCTTAGCTCGTTTAGTGAAAGAGGTCTCACTCTAAACAAGACAAAAGTGGTGAATTCAACAAAGATTGCGTTGACTTCTATGGTTTAATTTTTTGGTGCCGATGGAATTTCACCTGACCGAAGAAGATTGGAAACAATTCAACAAGCAAGCAACTCCAGTCAACGTCAAGGAAATCGCAGTCTGCTTGGTCGACAAATATGTATCCAAGGTTTATTCCAAAATATTGCTGACATCACCAAAACCATCAGAGAATTTGACACGGGAATGGTGTGAGAAATGGAGATGGGACCGAAACAGAAGAAAATGCAATTCAGAAGCTGAATCATGCCTGACAAAAATTAATACAACTATGAAGTATTACAACCCGGACTTTGAAACTTAATTAGTGGTTGATGCCAGTCCATACGTTTAGGGCATCCTTGCCCAGCGAAACAAGACAACGTCTACATGTTGTAGGCCTATGCCAGCCGAGCTCTCAAGATGTGGAATCCCCTACTCGCAAACGGAAAGAGAGGCTTTGCAGTAGTTAGGGCTTGTGAACATTTTATCTTTACCGGTTTGGTCATCCTTTCAGAGTCATCTCAGATCCACAAACCATTGGAAGGGATTTACAACAATCCGACTCTCGGACCGCAGCACGGATTGAAAGTGGAACTCTGCGGCTACAGACCTACGATTTCATTCTCAATACAAGCCAGGAGAAAACCAACCCTGCTGAGTGTTCAGTCGACACCCGATGACGCTACTGAATGTCAGATCTACACATGATCAAAATCTCAGTGAAGAATACATCAAGTTTGTCATCGTCACAACTGTTCATAAACATGAAGGTGGAAGAAATTGCCGAGGCAACAAGAAATATCCGCACTGCTAGCTGTAAAGATATCTATATACTCAATCAATGGCGAACACCCACTGAAAGTTTATTGATGTTGTCTTCATTTCAAATCCTTCAAAACAGTCCAAGATGAACTGTGTAGCAGTGAAAATATGACATTTTTTCTCCGTGTGAACGAATCCGTTATCAAAAAAGCTTTACAACTGCGTACTGTGGTATATCGCTCATGAAGGGCCATCAAGGTATTGTCAACAAAAGGTCTATTGCGTGAAAAAGGTCTGGTTCCACACATAGACAGATTAGTTGATCAAAAGCAAAGTCATGTCTTGCATGCCATCTCAACGACTCCGGACCACCCCTATGAACCACTGAAAATGTCTTCTTACCTTCCAGGCCCTGGTATGAGTCAGTTGTTGCTTTGCTGGACCCTTACCATCAGGAAACTATTACTGGGCTTGTTTGTGGTTGAGCTACTCCAAGATTTCCTGAAGTGGAGATAGTCAAGTCAACAAAAGCAAATGCGGTAAGCCAAATACCTGACGACAATCTTTGCACGACATGGAGTACCCGACATCTAAATCGGACAATGAGACCACCTTTCAGTAGTTGTGAATTTGGACGATTCGCTGACTACTTAGGTGTTAAACACAGAAAAAAACCCTCTGCCTCAAGCCAACGGTTGCGTCGAAAGATGCATGCCTCTGCTGAAAAAATAGATAATCCAAGAGCTTCAGGTGGAAGGAAAAGTGTGGCGCCAGAACTGTATTAAATTCATGCGAAATTAGAGTACGCACACAGCGTACTGGTGTGAGTCCGGCCAGAAGCTTTCTACAACAGGAATTGAAGACAAGACTTCCTGAACTTGTCAACATAGTTCCGCAACGTCTAACCGTGCAACGGACCACAGAGACTTGATAAAGAAAATACGCCAGCTGGGTTGATCTCATGAAACAAAAAATGAAAACATTATTGCTGAGAGAGACGTTCATTTGCAACAGACTCAGATATTCAGGTTGGTGATATGTTCTTGTCCGCCAAGAAAAGAAACAAGCTGACACCCTACTACATCCCAAAACACCCTTCAAGTCATGACAAGAAAGGAGCAATGCTGACAGCTGGGAAAAGGAAAAAACATATCACGCGCAACTCTCCTTCTTCAAAAGGTCAATCTGCAGATCGCTCCACCAATGAAAAGGAGAAGTAGAAGTTTCCTCCTCACATTGCTACACTACTCTGTTCTCAAGAAGACAAACCAGATGAAGTCCGAAAGCCCAGCACCAGCCAGAACCCACAAACAACAAGACTAACTCTCAAGAAGGACACGATGGAAACCCTACTATCTCAAAAGATATGTTTCAAAGTGATTTACACGAGAAAAATCAGTCAGAGACTTGAATGACAATTTTTTCTCTGCTCGATGTTGATCTTGATTCTTACATGATGTGAGATATATTGTATTCAGGTGACATTTTCATTTCTGTAGTGACACAGGACGTTAAAGTGAAAAAAATTGATGTTAAATAAATATTTCTCAAGATCCTCACAAGTACACAATTTTAGTCTAAGTGTAGGAAGGGTGGTAATGTCTACGGAAGTTAACCATGATTGTATCAAAAGACATTAAATTATAGCCTGTTCTGGGCATTGCCCTGGGAACGTAACAACGACAAACGATAGCCACGAACGATTTACGTGTTACTTTAGCTCTGTACATTTTTCAAATTAGTTGACTTTATTAAAACTTTTTGAGCACCACAAGCTGTGTCGTAGATGTTGTGTGAATGCTCCATTCGACCTCTACAAGTGGAGGGTTGTGGAGTGGTGAGGGTACGTGTCGCCCTTTTTCATTATGCCTGCCAGGGCGAATGGAGGACTTCCCACAACACGACCTGGCAGTGTCATTTCGTCTGTCTACCATTGTTATCTCGTCCTTTTCCATTTCGCCTTCTCAGAAATGTAGTGAGCTCGACTGGGTCTAACGGCATCGTTCATTCGTCCTTCGTCCTCTCGCGGTTCGCCCTACTCTATCTAAAGACCATCGATTTGCTTTGGAGTAGACTGGGGACACTGGTTTCGCCCAGGGGGGACGCTCTGCCAGTGGGAACGTTAGGGCGAAAGAGGAAAGGCGAAAAGGGAACAGGGACGAAATGGGAAAGGGGCGCGAAATGCAAAAAGGGCGCGAACGGGCGAAACGGTGATGACACCTGTCGGGTTGAGAGGACTAGTGATGGTGTGATTGTTTGTGGTAACATGCGTGGGTAGGTGAATGGACGGGGAGGAGGAACGGAGCGGTGATGCCAACACGGGGGGATGTGGAGAGGGACGGCCAGTGGGGCGAGGCCTGTGGTCACTGCACCTCTTTGTGCCGATGCCGTCTGCGTGTGTCGTGTGTGTGTGTGTGTGTGTGTGTGTGTGTGTGTGTGTGTGGTGTGTGTGTGTGTGTGTGTGAGAGAGTAGAGAAAGAGGAGGAGAGAGAGAGAGAGTGTTGTGTGTGTGTGTGTGTGTTTTTGGGGGTGTGTGTGCGTGTGTGTGTGTGTGTGTGTGTTGTTGTGTGTTGTGTGCGTTGTGTGCGTGTGTGTGTGTGTGTGGTGTGTGTGAGTGTGGTGATGTGTGTGTGTGTGTGTGGTGTGTGTGTTTCCCTCCTCCATCCTTTCTCCTCGGGCCATCTTATCGCTGTGATTTATTCTCTCTCTCTCTCTTCTCCCCCCCCCCCCTTCTCTCTTCTCTCTCTCTCTCTTGAAAAAGTTTTAAAGAAAGAAAACAATAAAGTCTTTTGTTTAACTTAATGTTGTTTCTTTGTATAAGCCGCACTTTAAGAGTTGAGGAGTGCCAGTACACCACACATTAGAAAACAACAAACCCAGACACCTTGTATCCAAACGCAAAAAAAAAACACTAAAATTCAGCAACAATATGTACTTTTTAATGAACATGCAGACTATGCATGGAGTGAAGAGACTGGTTGGAGAAAAAAAGAAAGGAAGAAAAGGGTAGTAGTGGTTTTTTTTTTGGCAGATGAAGAGGACGTGTGAAGCACCAAAAATTGAAGAGGAGGGGTATTGGATTTGGGGGAAAAAATCTCCGGCCTTAGGTGATGATACAGTGATCCGTTAACTGAATTCCACAAAAAAAAAAAAAAAAAAAAATGTCATCTTTGATGAAGGTATACGTATTTACAACAATTGGTTCAGAGCAGACGGACAAGGAACACACCCACACTCACACCACACACACCACCACACACACACACACACACAACACTCACACACACACACACACACGCACCACCCCACACACCACACGCGCACCACACACACACACACACACACACACACAACACACACACACTCACACAACAAACAACACACTACACCACATACACTCACAACACACGCCACACACGCACACCACACACACACACACACACACACACTCTCACACACACGCACACACACGCACTTGAAGGTATTTCACGTTTTCAGCATATCATGTTTGATCACTGTCAGTGAAATGAAATTCCTCCATGTCTGCAGTCTTGTGGATAAATCTGGTTGATTGCTCATCGAAATCATCATTGCAAGATGATACAGATTGGGACATGCCGCAACATGTCCTCAAGCCTTCTATGGGGGCTTGCTGACTTCTAAGACTGATGGACCGGACAGAGCAAAATATGAAGGGTCCGGCTGTGTTGTTTTCACAACTCGCACAATGCAGTATGCTTCAATATTGACATTCAGCATTGAAACGGCTTCAAGTTTGACAGGCGGCGTTTCTGCTTAACCGCACTGGGAGACCTTTGCAAATCCATAACTCTTACACTGCATTCAGCTTGGAGCGAAGGACTTGCTGCAGTGAGTCTGCTCCACGCGCTGACGCACTGTGGATAACCGATTGTGATCCGACTTGAGGTCTCCGATATAGTCTTTCAGATGGAACACGCCTGCCGAGGTATCAGAAAGTTCCAGTAGCAGCCTGGTCATGAGGTTGGGCAATATTCATCTCAAGGATCTTGGAAGAGCGGGAAAATGGGAGACAACGTTCGCTGAAAGTGGAGACCCTAAGGCAGTAGAATGACTTACATCGTGTGCAGAGCCGCTATGTCTGGGTTAGAAGCATGTTCAAGTCAGACGATTAGGTGCATTTCTGCAACACTGTTGCCGCAGGTAACATCTGCATGACGCTTACGGCAAAATGGAGTTCAGTGTTACGGAATCTCAGCTGGAATGTTCAAGCAACTTAATTATGTTCTGGCTGTGTTCTGAAATCT
>JAFLJL010013836.1:0-27500 GCA_018398815.1 Conus ventricosus | reverse complement strand
TGTTTTTTCCTCGATCAAGTACAGTTTTTGAGAGAGTGCTGTACTTTGGAAGGTAATGAGGGCCGACGGAATCATGGATGCCTTCGAGCGAGTCTGTCGCGCTGTTCGTATCAGCCGCCATTGTTTCAGCCTCCCGCGAGAGCTTGTGGCCCCCTAGCAACTCTATGATAATGAGGCCCGCGCGAGCCGCGAGCCGGTGAGGTCTATGGTACCAATAAAAGGTCCGTATCAATGCAACAATTTTAAGTGTGATGTATGAAGGCAGAACGACTTTCTGATCAGTCGTCCAGCTTTTTTTTTTCTCTTATGAATTTCTCTAGGATGTGCTGGAAAGAGTGAAAGTCGTGTAGCATGAATGCCTCAGAACTAGTCAAGTCATTTTTGACTTGTGAATAAATGAATTACTTATTTTAAAGGTCATCAGACCATTCCGGTGCAGCCAGATGGCAATCGTGTTATAAATGATGAATATGAGAGACAGGGCCTTAACAGGCGAGCAGTTTTACGCGGCATTCTTCATTCCAAACGAGTATGACAGGAAGTAAACAATGACTCATTTGTCTGTCGTAGCAGAATGTTATTTTCCAGCTGCTTTCACACTTGTCTGTGACGCTGAAAAAAAAGTGCCTTGTGACCTATCAGAGATATATTTCTTCATGTATATTACAAGAATCGACATTATTCTTCAGCTTTAATCAATGACAGTGACAGCACATACAGCAGAGAGAGAGAGAGAGAGAGAGAGAGAGAGAGAGAGAGGAGAGAGAGAGAGAGAGAGAGAAGAGAGAGGAGCATAGGAGATTCTTTGAATTAAAAGTAACCTGAAAAGATTTGCTGAAATTCGAAATCTCGATTCCTATTTTCACTTATTTTCCTTTCCACATACGAACACCACTAACGCCACTTCCGAAGTCAATACTTGTAACTGCCTATTACAACATATACCATGGAGTTCAAACTTACCATACTACATTGATCCACACATAACTGCCAGACTTTGGACTGAAACTTCAGGAACCAGGGAATGAAGAAGGGGAGTTGGGCTGAAAAGGGGCACTTGGTTTTTGACGGAACGCATTTGGACCACACTAAAGTTGACGAATGTATGGTATGAAAAAATATAGAATTTTCACAACATATAACAGTAAAAAAAAATCACATAACATTATTTCGACTTAATTCTGTAATAAGAGTTTTGCCCTATTAAAACAATTACATTCTCAGCATCTATTTAACATTAAACAATCATTATTGAAATATGGAAACATTAGACAATCGTTACTGAAACATTGAAACATTCACGACAAATGTCAGAACAGTTGGTGGCTCTGTAAACCCAACAACTTTACTTTCGTTCCTGATAGCTCTGTTGCAATGGGTTGCGCTTAGTGTGAATTTTACATATAAATAAAAACCGGGAACATTCCTTTCATTCTCTAAAACTTGTTTGGTGGTATGTGTCAAAGAAGTGGAAGTTTCTTTTACACATTATTAAACCACAAACAACATTTTCTTTTGTTGTTAATAGCTGAAAGATACTTTAGAACAAAGTCCAAATTGACCATTAAGCATCAATGAAAACTACAACAACACCACAGTCATTGTTAATCAAGGGAACTGCCTTTTACAATGTATAGCATGAAGTACAGACTTCCCTTATCATTAAGAAGCTAAAACAGCACAACTTTTATCGTCAACTCTGTTTACTCCCTGCTACAACACATAGCATAGTATTCAAACTTTACCCCATTAAATAAACGCCAACAACACTACTTTCTTCATCATTGATTGGCCTTAAAATTGTGGCATGCAGTCCATTTTTTTTCTTGCTCATTATTTAACACGAGCAATACTTTAGCTGTTCTTGTGGCTGCTAACAGTAGTTTAACGGAATTCAACTTTCCTTTCAAAATACATTGCCAGACACCAACAACATTGCTTTCGGTGAAGTTACTCGTAACTGTATGTTACTGAATCTAGCAGGAATCCAACCTTTCTTTCACACATTACAAAACACGTACAACACAGCTTTTGTTTTTAATAACCTTTTTTTTTTTTTTTTGGGCACAGTTATCGGAGCAGGGAGCACCTAAGGCGGTAAATTTTTTTTTTTTTTTTTATTTTTTTTTCCTAAGGCCGAAATCCACCTTTTCATTTTTGGTGCGTCACACTGGTCCTCTTCTCTGCCCAAAAAAACAAAAACAAAAAAACAAAAAATTTCAGTACTAGGTTTTTTTTTTTTTTCTCCAACCAGTCCCTTACATACCATGCGTAGTCTGTATATCTCTATAAATGGACATAGTCTTGCCGTTTTTTAGTGTTTTGGGTTTGATACAAAATGTCTGGGTTGTTAATGTTTAATGTGGGGTGTACTGACACCTCACACTGAAAATGTGCTGCATTTTACAAAGAGAACAACATAAGTGAAACAAAAAACTAAATTTAATTAATTTCTTTCTTTCACTTTCCCCCCCCCCCCCCAAAAGAAAAAAAATTGAGAGAGAAGAGAGAGAGAGAGAGAGAGAGAGAGAGAGAGAGAGAGAGAGAGAGAAAAGGAGACAGAAAGACAGCAGACAGACAGAGGCGGCATCATAGAGTTGACGTAGAATTTTTTACAAATCGTCCCACCAGTTGGCTAGTCCCCAATAGGCCAGCCTTGTAGCAAAACGAAAGGGTCCACAAGGAAGGCATGGGAAACCCAAGAAGCGTGACAATTTCTCCCCCCCCCCCCCTTTTTTTTTTTTTTTTCCCCTCCTTCCCCCCTCCCCCACCGTCGATCCCACCCTCCCTCCCTCCCCAAATCTCCAGTCTTCCCCCTCTCCAAGCCCACATCTCCACCCAACCCCACCCCCTCTCCTCCCTTCTGTGTTTGAGTTTTAGTATTTGGGATACAAAGCTTTGGGTTTTATACAGGGACTTGTGTTTTATGGTCGCTTTGTTACAATTAATTCTTTAAACAAAAATAAGTGGCTATAAATAAAAAATAAATAGCATCCCAATGGTAATTAATTTTTTTGTGTGTGTGGGGGTGTGTGTGTGTATGCGCCTACGCATGTGATCGGCACTTAAGTTTGCGACTGAGCAACTGAGAGAGAGGAGAGAGAGAGAGAGAGAGAGAGAAAAGAGAGAGAGAGAGAGAGAGAGAGAGACAGACAGACAGACCAGACAGACAACAGACAGACAGACAGAGACAGAGAGAGGAGCAACAGACAGACAGACAAAGAACATGATGCTACTTTGGGGCAAGTGTCAGGATCACGAGGAACGAATTTCATTTGGCATTCAAATATTAAGTATAGGGGAGAGAAGATTTGTTTTCTTTGCTATACTGACATTTCATTTTAACCGATCAAGTTATGTTGTTTATCTTTTTAAAGGGCGTCTCTGCTTAAGGATCGATTATCTACTCCCAGCAGGACGTCACGTAATGACAGTTTTATCTGCATTCCAAACAGCCCTTGAGTGTAATTTTCGATCCTTTTCCCAAAAAATAGAAACGGCCGGCACTCGTAAAAGAAATGTTCGATATAATCAACTTTTTTCCCTACAGGTGGAGCATCTGTTATCATCCACTAGCTCATTTTGTGTAGTAGTATATTTGTGGGGTAGATATTGTGCATTATTTTCCATTGTAGGTTCCTGTAATCGAACTTCCTTTGTTGCAACGTGAGGGAGTGTCCATACTTTTTAATCAATTTCAATGTTCATTTTCTTTGCCAGAAACCATAGCACAGGGCTTTATATCTGCCCTTCCTTTCATTTTATTACGTAAAAATTGTAGAATATTTTTTGGTTTGGTACAAAAATTTAAATATACTTCGATTTGTTCTGTGTATTCCGAATTAACGTTCCGTTTCGTTGACTAATCCATTCTTTCCATTGCTTTGGGAGAGCGTTAATTACCGCGTTTAGTTCGAAAATAGTGATGGCAGGACTTTGGTCTTTTTTTTGTTGTAATTCTTCTATTTTAAGAGTCTAGATTCGTTCAGGTTCATTAAATCTTTTATTCTCTCTATTCCACTATTTTTCCACACATAAAAAAGACAGAATGATCTTTTTATTGTATTAACCTGTTATTCCATATTAGTTGAGTTTTGAAGTTGTTTATATTTACTCTTTCATGGCTTTTAGCGTTTTGTTCCCAAGTAAGTGCAAAGAACTTTTTTTCCAGAATTCGCTTTTGATTTTACCAAGAGCTCTGCATTTCCATGGGCTTACAGTTTATTTCATAATTAGGTGCCGCTTGTATCTGGTGGTAATACCACTTGGGAATAAGACCCCAGCTATCATCATCCCCTGCATGTATAGTTTCCTATCCACTGAAGATAAAAACACGTTGTAGTTGACATAGGTTGGTCATTTTAAGACCACCGTGCTCATAGTGTTTTCCATCACTTTTTCTTGACCTTTTCGAATGCTCTTTTATTTGAGTATTCCTTTGCCAAATGAATTTTATACAGAGAAACGGTTTATCTCAGTGAGAATTATTTTCTGGTAATCCAATTGATTGCATTACGAATATAAACTGGCTTACTAAGAAACTCTTTACTATGCTATTTTTCCAGTATACTAAGATCTCTACGGCTCCATAATTTTATAAGACTATGCATTTTATCCAATCTTTTTATCCAGTTCCCCTCAATATACTGGGCTCTTGTATTGTTTTTAAAAAAAGCCCAAGATCTTGATTTTGTCTGTAAGTTCAAACGGTATGTTTTCTTGGGTCGTTGTGAATACCAAATCCGCAAGGCTTTGGTTTTCGTGTGATTCAACAGAAGACCTGAAAATTTGAGAATTCTGTGACAATCGAAGAGGCGTTTACAATGTCTTCTTTGTTTTGAAGAAAAAGTGTCGTATCGTCGCAAATTGTTTTATTTCAGTTGTTCAGTTTTTTGTCCTTTCCTGATTACACTTAGGTAAACTTATTCCGTTTATGCTACTGTTCCTAATTTAGCCGCTAACAATTCAACTGACAATATAAAAGCGAGGGGCGAAAACGGACATCCTTGCCTGATCCGCATGTTACTGGGAATGGTTGGGAAATCCAGCCTCCGATTAACACTACAAAAGTATTGCAGTAAAAATTGCCCATCCATTAATAAACTGTTCGCCGAAACCAAGAATGGAACGCATTTAACATGAAAGTACGTGATATTAAATCAAAGGCTTTGAGTAGTCTAGGGCTAAAAGATAACCAGCTTTGTTGTATTGTTTAAGGGACTCAATGACATCGTCGATGTTCTAATAACTGTTTATATACCCGACCTTTAAGATATCCAACTTGGTCTTCATTAATTAATTTTGATATTAAATCGTACTTTGCTTTAAACTTCCCGCCAAAAACTTTGCTAGTATCTTATAATCGTGTTCGTGAGTGAATTGGTCTCCAGTTACTCAACTGTTCAGCGCTAGCTCTTTCCCTTTTATGTAACAGAAATTTTTATACCTGGTTCTGTGTGTATGACAAGTCTCCTTTTTCAAACGACTCGTTGAAACAGGACGTTAACAGAGTTTTTTTTGTCCCAGAAGAATTTCATGAATTACAGTTAAGCCGTCACAACCTGGAGATGACCTTCTTTATTGCTTCAGAGCACAACTACCTTCTGGGAGATATTTGTCCTTCACAAAAGGCTGCTTCCTCATCATCAGCGTAGGAGTTGACACCTGCAATGAAATTATTCATAGTTTCCTGTAAATTTTCTGTATCCGTGCTCTGGTTATATAAAAATTTGTATAAAAATGATTTGTTCTTTCCCAAATCTTTATTTGGTCGGTTTTAACTTCACCGTCTTCTCTTGTAACCTTGTGATTACCTTTTCTTACCCCTTACTTTTCTAGGTTACAAAATATTTTGTGTTTTTTCCCCTTCCTCTATCCATTTTAACCCGAGATCTAACCTGTGCACCCCTAGCTTCCAAGAGCTAATTTCTAACTGCTGCTTCAGTCCAAACATTTCCCGTTGCGTTGAAAGATTAGTTGGATCGCTAACTATTTGTTCTTCCCAGTTTTTAAAGCGACACTGTAGTTCCAGTGTTTCATTTCTTACGTAAGCTTTATACTTACCATACCTGTACAAAACTCTCTTATTTTAATTTTGCAAGATCCCATATTTCTGTGGGGTTACTCTTTGTTTGCGGTTAATTTTTTACAAGAGATTCATCTAGTATTTTCGTTCATACGCTGTTGAAAACCGTGTCTTGTAAATAGGAATTGTTAAAGCGCCAGTAACCTGGACCTTGATGAACTGGTTATTATTTAGTTCAGTCAAAACGGCTTTATGGTCAGTGTTTGGAACCATGGTTACATCACACGCGAAGCAAAAAGGCAATAGTTTTGGTTGACGAAACAGTAATCTATTCACGTGCGATGAAGGGATGCTGTTTGCACCATGTGTATTCTTTTTCCGTACCCTGAAGGATCCTCCAAACATCAGTTAGGTTGGAACTCGTTATCAGTTTTTTAAGACTGTCTACCTCATTTTTTGAAGGGGGGGACCTGATATGACATCGGTTCGCTGTCTACTGTGCAGTTGAAGTCACCAGTTACCTAAGTTTGTTATCCGAGTACTGACGTATGATATTCTGTAGTTCTGTGAAGAAACGCACTTTTTCAGCATTATCGTTCGGTTGCGTTAATATTATGATGATGACGTTGAGTTCTTGGGTTTTTACTGAAGCTATCAGAATTCTATCGTATTTGTTTTCTATCTGTACTTCGCCGGAAAAAAGCTTGGGAGGGCTAAATGTATTCCCCTTCTACTGTGCTTTGTTCCTTCATTATGTATGATTTTCCTCCCCACTGCTTTTTCCCAAATATCAATGTCTTTTTTTGTAATGTGTGACCTTGGATACATATGATATCACATTTTCGTCCTTTGAAATAGTTAAACATCGCCTTCCTTTTCAGGTTTTCTTAGCCCTCTGGCGTTGATAGACAATACTTCAAAGCGTCCATCATAAAACATAAATATGTTCCCGGGATTTGAATCACATTTCAGAGCTCTTAGCCATGACATAGCTAGGTCCGTCAAAAGAAGAGGCAATGAGGGGGGGGGGGGGGGGGGCTAGCCTATGTGGTCCTTCATTTCATGAAATACGGGTGTCATCATCGTCAGTGTCACAGTCCGTGGGGTTTTCCCCTAGTTTCGGTCGTTTGTTCTGCTGGGCCAACGGGGAATCTGGACTGGGTCGTTTTAAAACCCATCCGGAGCCGTTCCTTCTATAAGGGTTTTTAGTGTAGTCCCGTCTTGCTTTTTCCTTTATCTGCTGCGGTCCAAGGAACTGTCTGTATTGTTCTGGTTTTGTCCTTTTCACTGTCGTCCACTCGGTGTTCGGTCATGGCCTGTCTTCACTGTTTTCAGTCGTGGGGCTGTGCATTTTCTGTTGTCGTGAGGTTGGTTGTAGCATGACTTGTAGTTTCGGCATGCATGCCACACACAGGATCTCCAGCCTTATGTCCGTCGTTGAAGCACTGTCTGCATTTAATTGGGTTTTTGCAGTCTCTAGTGCTGTGGCCCTTGGAGAGACAGTTGGCGGCATTCTGCATCTTGCTGCTGTCTGCAAGCTTTGCTCTTTATGGTACAGACTGGGTCGGAACGGCCAATCTGCATAGTTTGGGAGGGGCTCGATCGGAACTCCTACGTAGAGGAAAACGTCTCCCTGTTTTCCAGTGAGTCAATCTTCCTCTCTCGTCTCTGTCTCTTTCTAGGATGAGTTTTGAGCGGACCGAGACCCCCAGCTGTTTAAAAGGGCTGCAGGAGCTGGCGTCAGAGAAGGAAAGCGGAACGTTCCCAATGACGAGTTAGTCGCTGGCGGCTGATCCTCTCTCCACCTGATGGCGCTGATCGGGTCTCTGATGAGGAAAGGTTCTGGCTTTCACGTTGATGTGAATGCCACGAAGAGAAAACCCCTGCGTTAACAGTTTCTGTCTGATGGTAAAGTTACGGGGATAAATCCTCCACAAGGGCCTATTCGTTGAGGGTCCGTCCATACTGTTGTGACCGCAGACTTTTTCCGCAGCGGCACAAAGTTCGTGCGTTGTAAATGATTTTTTATCGAAAGCTGGCAGCTCATTGTTAATTACGAAAACAGGCAAGGAACGCTCACCTTCGCTCTCCGACGAAATCGTGCAGCAAAACACCGCGATGTC
The DNA here is from genome assembly GCA_018398815.1 of Conus ventricosus. Lineage (NCBI taxonomy): Eukaryota > Metazoa > Mollusca > Gastropoda > Neogastropoda > Conidae > Conus > Conus ventricosus. Next base: position 19,352 of record JAFLJL010013836.1, on the reverse strand, counting down.
AACAAAAAGTCAAATCACAACGACGGTGGGGAAGAAAACAAAAGAAAAAAAAAAAGAGTGAATGAGGTAAAAAGTGTGGTGGAAAAAAAAAAATACACCCCCCACACAAGCTGATATTCTTTGAAGGAAGATACAAGCAATCTGAAGAACAAAAACAACTCAAGTGAACTATGTAAACATAGCATTCATTGAACAATGCTTCTGGTCAGAGCGGTGGGAAAAACACGTCCTGCTGACTTCAGCGTGAACACTCGTCTCCTAATAACCTTTTGTAACTATAATTCTGTGTATCGTTTGGTGTGAACACTTTCCTTCAACATCAACAAACACCACTGTCATTGCTTCTTTCACTGAAGAGGGAATGTTCCCAGCGATGCTTTCTTATTCCCTCGCAGGATTAGGGTGCGATTCCATTGGTCCATTAACGGTTGTGACAAAAATCGCGCAATTAAGAAGAAGAAAAAAAAAGGACATGATTTCATTTGTCCAATTACGAATTCGACAATAGACAGATTTACGGATGCGTATAACAGATTAGAGTATGCAGCGATCGATGCCTTACCGGTTGGGTCGATAGATGGGCGTGTGTGTCGTTATCCTTTCATTGTGATTTTTTAATCCTTTCCTCTAGAGAACAAAAACAGAATCACGAAACCGTTGAAAACAACAAACAAATTGCGATCAAAACCCACAACAAAACTGCATTTCGCTCCATGTGGTCTTCCTCAGGGCGGCGACTAGCATTCAATACAATGAAAAAGAAGGACGAACAGTGACTTATCTCTTCGTACTGAGTGCAAAAGGTCGAGGAAATGGAAACGAGACTGAAGAGAGAACGGGAGACAATCATTATGGGTTAGAAGACGAGGAAACTACTACTACTACTACCCCCATGGTTTTCAGGGTGATTTTTCTGTGCCTTTGTTCTGTAGTTTTGTCTGTTATTGTATCTTCCACCTTAAAAACAAAAAAGAGAAAAATGAAGAAATCTCCAATCCATTCGAAGTAAGGGGTTGAATACATGCAGTTTGTGCTGACAGTTAGTGCAACAAGGAGCCATTCATAAACAAAGTACTCACAACTCCTGTTCCTGGTCGTCTCTTTCCTAGTGCTGCCCACATCCAAGTGAGTCCGAACACTTCACCAGTGACAGTCGGTTTGCTGTCACGCGCACAGCCTTTGTTACACTACCCATCCCAACATTCCCCACTTCTGGCCCGCTCTCCTATCCCCTCCCCCCCCCCCCCCCCCCGCCCACCCACCTCACAATCACCCCCCCAACCTCACAATCCCCCCTCACCCCCCCCCCCCCCCCCCCCCATAGGACAACAGATGACGTGCGTTAAAGCCCGTTGTGGAAAAAAAATGTACATTCTGCACACATGCAACTGCAAACGTCACAATTCTGATGTGAAGGCCAGTTTGGTCGTATTATAGGCGACACGTATACATGGTGAAAAAAGAATGGTTGAGAAAGTGACGAGTATTCGACGGACTGACTTGGCAAACAACTGTATATAGCGCCAACAGGCAGTAGGAAGAAATTTCATAGAGAGCTCTTCAAAGACTGTCTTCAGAGAACCACTACTCCCCCCCCCCCCCCCCCCCACCCTTCCTTGAGAGTTTGAAAAATTAAGATAGAGAAACAGCACTCATTACTCACCCCTTTTGCCATCTTTGACGACTAAATCTAACGTTTTTAGACACAAACTGTTATTTTGTTACTTTCTGTAGTGATTAGATATTTATGAAAACAACAGCTAATCATCCTTAACAAAAAGCAGCCCTCAAAACGAAAAAACAGCACACAAAATCTCACTGTGGTCTCTGCTAAAGCCACAAACACTCGTGATCCCTGAATTCTCAACAAAAAAAGCGTTGTAGATAAGCCATGTTCTGGTAACTACTAACAGTAACAACGGGTGCCCTACAGATATAACCGGTCATGAAATTCATCATTAAGAATATATTGCTCTGCTGCATGGTTTTCAGTGTGATTTTTCTGTGTCTTCTGTTCTGTATTTTGTCTGTTATTGTATCTTCCACCTTAAAAACAAAAGAGAAAAATCAAGAAATCTCCAATCTATTCGAAGTAAGGGGTCGAATACATACAGTTTGTGCTGACAGTTAGTGCAACAAAGAGGCATTCATAAACAAAGTACTCACAACTCCTGTTCCTGGTCGTCTCTTTCCTAGTGCTGCCCACATCCAATGTGAGTCCGAACAGTGACAGTCGTTTTGCTGTCACGCGCACAGCCTTTGTTACACTACCCATCCGAACATTCTTCGCCCCCCCCCCCACCCCCGCTCCACTTCTGGCCCACTCTCCTATCTCCTCTCACCCCCACCTCACAATATACCTCCCATCCCCCCCTCCCAGGCCTTTCCACCTTCTGTTCACTGGCGAACCAGGGTGTAGTTGTGTTCCGTCTATCAGCAAACAGACCAACGTTGGGCAATACCTGATAGAATCTAATTTTCCTCCCCACACATTCGTTTGTTGCATTTACTACTCTTCGCTGGCTGCTTTGGGGGTGCTATTGGATTCTTTTTTGCACCCTTGGTGGTAAGAACACCACAGTATTGTGGACTGTGGTGTGTCTCTATTTGACGCCGGGAGCGCAGACACAACCAGCCGTGTCTCCCTGATGAGTCCGACCCAGCGGACGAAAGGCCTCGGAGCAGGCAATACAAATATATCTGCCTTCAAAAGGGATTGCGATGGTTCCCTTATGCAGCTAGTGAAGAGTTTTCATATCTGTAACATATTTTGTTAAAATTTCATGTTCCCAGTTTCTCCATCTTCAAACTCCCCCCCTCCCCTCCTTAAGTCCAAATCTTTGCCAAGTCATTACTATGAAGACAGTTCAGTTGTTGGCCTGCGCTTGTTTATTCCCCCACTATTAGATTGTTCGTCTATGTATTTGTCTGACTTTATTCAAGTTTAAAAGGCTGTGCCAGTCTTGAATAAAAGTTACTCTGTGTTAGGTTTCCTTATGGGAGCAAAACATACCCCACTTGTTTACTGTTAATACCTGATAGGACAACAGAGGACGTGCGTTAAAGCCCGTTGTGACAAAGAAAACATGAACATTCTGCACACATGTAACTGAAATCGTCAAAATTCGGACGAGAAGGCCAGTTTGGTCGTGTTACAGGTGACACGTACACATGGTGAAAAATCGAAAGAATGGTTGAGAAAGTGACGAGTATTCGACGGACTCACTCGGCAAACAACTGCATATAACGCCAAAAGGCAGTAAGAAGAAATTCCATAGAGAGCTCTTCAAAAGAATTTCATCAGAGTACCCCCCCCCCCCCATCCCCCAGGTGACTGTTTTTGCCCTGAACTCCTGCCGCTCAAAGGAGGTGGGCTGCATGCAGGTGAATATTCCAAGACGCCCTTTTGCTATCAGAGTTTTCTTCCTGGAATTTCTACCAATAACGTCTGGATAGATGAGTTCTTCTGTGCGTTTTAACAGGTTGGGTGCCCATCGCATGGCCATTGTTTCGATTGTGAAGCAATTAGAGCTTGGCCTCTAACTGAGAATAGGCTTTATATCAGTTAGGTATATATATATATATATATATATATATATATATATACAACAAACTAATAAATTCCAAGGATAAGTACCGCACCGTTCCAGCAACTTACAGAGCAGCTTGGTGTTGCAATGACTGCAAGAAATATTGAATTATAAACAAAGCTTGCTCTTATGTCTTAGATTGAAGAAATAGGGGGAGATACGCATTCATATCTGCAGTGGTAGATGATTCTGCCTAACTAACAGTATGTGCTTGAGTGGGTGAATGGGGGAAAATAAAATAAATGCTTCTCAAAATGAGCCTTCAGCAAGCTTATATTCTCCAAGGGGGACACATCCTCCAGTAGGGAGGGAAACTCACTAACATACAACTCCTGGTCATATACCGATATTTCGAAACCTGGTTGTTTCTCCTCAGTGACCGCTGAAAGTGGTAATTTGACTCCTCTGCCTTTTCAGTTTTAAGAAGAATGCAATCCCAGAAAAGGCTGGTGTGCAATACCGTAGTATGTTTGTTGAGTTTTCAAATAATCTAAGACATAAGAGCAAGCTTTGTTTATAATTCAATATTTCTTGCAGTCATTGCAACACCAAGCTGCTCTGTAAGTTGCTGGAACGGTGCTCGGTACTTATCCTTGGAATATATTAGTTTCTTGTATTTTAGTCCCTTGCGGAATCATTCCAAGAACTGGCCCTCAGCACTTGTGTCTTAAGAGGATATCTTTTTATATTTTCTACTTTTCACAAGAAAATGTAGCTTGTTTTGCTCTTTCATGATTTTCTTTTGCTTCTTAGGTGGCACCTTTGGTTGGTTTTTTGAAAACTCAACAAACATACTACAGTATTGCACACCAGCCTTCCCCCCCCCCCTTCCCCCCCCCCTCCCCCCCCCCCCCCCCCCCCTATTTCTTCAATCTAAGACATAAGAGCAAGCTTTGTTTATAATTCAATATTTCTTGCAGTCATTGCAACACCAAGCTGCTCTGTAAGTTGCTGGAACGGTGCGGTACTTATCCTTGGAATTTATTAGTTTGTTGTTATATATATTATATATATATATATATATATATATATATATATATATATATATATATATATATATATATATATATGCATGTTTAGGTGTACAAACATACATGGACAGATGGCCTGACATGGCCCTTTGCGGTCGGCTGGGCTATAACCTCACAGAAACACATGGTGATCTATATAGATGTTAAAGGTTAAGCTTTGTGCACATTGAGGACATCTTTTTCACCTCTATCGGTCCATAACATTTTTATTTTTCTTTAGTCTCGATATTTCTCTTTATTAATTCTTTTCCCTGCACGGGTGTGCCTTTGTGTGTGTTGTGTGTGTGTGTGTGTGTGTGTTGTGTGTGTGGTGCGTGCGTGCGTGGTGCGTGCGTGGCGTGCGTGCGTACGTGCGTGCGTGCTTTGCGTGGTGCGTTTTGTGAGAGAGAGAGAGAGGGGAGAGAGAGAAGACAGACGGGACACACCACACACACACACACACACACACACACAACACACACAAAACCCCACACACACACCACACACACACACACACAGGCATACAGACACACACAGAGAGAGAGGAGAGAGAGAGAGGAGAGAGGGAGAGAGAGAGAGAGAGGAGAGATGGAGGAGAGAGAGAGAGAGAGAGAGGGGAGGAGAAGCACACATGTGATACCCCTTTTCTCAGAAACAGGTTTTGCAGCTATGTGGGCGAGGTGCTGAATCTGGCAAGATATTTAACTCGGCATCATGCCCCAACGAACGGCGCTGCCCTGTGTCGCTTGCAACCAAACAAAAGGGGCACAAACGGGACAGACAGGCCAGTGCAAGTAAAATATGAAATGAGGCAGGGAACAGTGACAGTAACAACAACAAACTGGGAAACTCATGGTTCCACGATAAAATAATGACACGCCCATAACTCCAGAGGAATGCTGCTTACGACACCGAATCCTCGGGCAGATATGAAGCCAGAGCGCACAGAACGAGAGGGAAACATCGCTAATAGGGTGATGTTATAGGCGTGTATTAATTTTGTTTTATCGTGGGAGCAAGATTTACTTACTTGTTTGTTTTTGGGACACGCCCGGGTTTAATTTTTGACGTGATGAACACTTTGCTCCGGATCGGAACACACACCACCCCACACACACACACACACCACACACCCCACACACACACACAACACAAAACACAAAACACACATACACAACACACACACACAAGCAGTTTCTTTCTTCCCCAGGGCTAAAACGCAAATGGGGGCTTTTTTTCCCTGTTTTCCTGCTTCACAAACCTTGCACAACGCCTTCAAGGGTTGCGGGGAACCTGTTGGGAGAGGGGCGTAAATGGAATAATGTTTGAAAAAAAGGAGAGAACAGGAAAAGGCGGCTTATGACCACTTGCTCCCCCACCAAGTTTTGGGCGAAAGTGGACTAAAGCCGCCTTTTCTGTTTTCTGACAAGTAACCAAAAAATAACGACCCTACAAAACAAACATACTGTGTAGGGTTATCCGTTTTTAATTACTAATTTACTAAACTTTTCAGATTTCGTTTTTGCTTAATCTGTGTTTTTCCTGATCGTTTCAATAACATCATTTTCACGCAAACATTCTTCAAATGAGTCTCTGTCTTTCATGTGAAATAACACTACGTCTTTAACTGTTCTCTAAAGTCTTTTAAAAACTGAGTTATATTTTTGGCATAAAATCCACAACTTATCCTAGCATCCCTTCCCGCTGAAAGCTAGTTTTGACAAAGTGTTTCTCTTTTTAACTATTTTCTCTTTCTGCCGACAGTCATTATAATAAATAGTGTCTGCGTTCCTTAAAAACAGCTATAAAACTGTTCAAAACACTCACTCAGTTTTTGCAGGATCAACTAAATATTGTTATCATCGTCCATATAAACCCTCTATCATGATATGCTTTGTTCCATTTAAGTGTTGGACAGAAAACCACAATATGATTAAATTTATAGCGAAAAAACTGTTTGTAATAGGTCTAGGACAAATATTGTTTTTCCACAACCAGTTCCCCACAAATCAATGAGCAATGAGGAGTTTTTGTCAAAAAGTTTAACTGCTCCATAGTTTTATAGAAGAATTTAATCTAATCAGTTATTATTTTTATCATACTCTCTGTTAAAAACTGTTCAGTAAAATTAAAATCCTATGAGGCCTAAATGTGTAAGATTAATCCAATTCAGTGCTTTAAGATTGTTTCTATTTAGACTAATATTGATTTTGTTGCTTGTTGTTATGACCTTAATACCCTCGCCATTGTGAAGAACGACGACAGTAACTTTAAGACTGCAACGTCTAAATTTTGCCAGCAAATTAGAATTCCCTTTAAAAGGACGTCACTAACGCCACAACCCCACCCCTCTCCTTATCTTTTAAGACAGAAATTTCAAATATCATTGTGAACGTGTCTCCTAATTTCATTTGTGGAATGAATTGTAATTCTGTAGAAGCATCTTTTTAAAACCGTTTCTCTTCTGTGGAGGATGTACTGTTTTTTCCCCTTACGGCTTTATTTAAATCTCTTTCCGACTATTGTCCTTGGCTTTAAGACTTACATGTAAAGGGCCAGAGTTGAAATGTTTTCTGAAACTTTTTTGACGGGCCAAAAAATGTAAATGGGCTTATGAATTCAATTTTTATTTCCCATTTAAATATGGTTCTAAGTGCCATTGCTGTAGGTTTTCGAACTATTTTATATTCATACGGGCCCAACATTATTTGCTTCTAGATTGCGCAGTTGCTTAGTTTAGGAAACTTTTTTGCTGTCGCCAACCTCTTTGCGTTTATAATCCCCATCTTTAGTGTACTCAAAACCTACAAAGCGCCTATCTCACCATTCTGTTCAAAGCCCGCAAGTTTTGCAAGGTCTTTTAATTCTAAGTTATACACCTTACAGGCGCCAATGTAACTCCTGGTTCTTCGGGCCCACGCGACATTATTTTTTAGTAGTATTATTTTATTTCTAAAACAATGTGAGGTTATCACATTTTACAACTTTCCCCGTTTTGTCTTTGATTTTTATTTTAAAATGATCCGACCTCACAAACTAATCTTTTAAAACTGTAAATTAGGGAATTGTATAATTTCTAATCGCAATATGCAGCTTTCCTGACGGAAGAGCTCTTAAAAAAGTGGGGCCCCTTCCGTTATATAAGTTTTCATCAGTGCTCAGCTCATCCAATGAACATAGAGTAATGAATGTAATGCAAGATCGAGCGGACTTTCCCCCTCATAAGTAGTTTTGGCTGGTGTAACTCTAAATCTATAATTGTTAGCTGTAAAGCCTAACATTTTAGCTAGCTCTTTATCAAAATAGTAACCTACTTTTCTTCAGGCTTAAATGTTAACATTGTTTTTAGATTTGCATTGTTAAGTTTGAGAGCAATGTCGAAGTTATCATTGCTTCTTTTAGTGAGCAAAACCCGTAATAACCATCAGGTATTGTTAACTGGCTAACTTTGACCCCTGTTTGTCAATTTTCTGAATCTTATTATTCTTCTTTGATTCACTTATATTAAAACCATACAAACTTTGTAAAATATTTCATGAAGTGCAACCGTTTTGGCTCGCAATTGTTTTCAATAGCAGTTCTAAAAACGAAGGGCGGTCTTGGGTTGTTATTGTTACAAACATTTTTTTAAACGAAATAAAAATGAGTGCATTCAAAATATACTGGTGCAAAATATTTGTTGGGCGCACTACAATCTTAAAAATAGCAAAACTGATACTCTTGACTTTTCTGTGACCAGACTGCCCCTTTTCTTTAAAAAGGTGAGTCCCCCTATTGAAACGACCACATCAAGAAAGCGTGGTTCAGTCATCCGATGCAGTTTTATCAGAACCAGTTAAACTTTGCTGTGTTTTGCGCATTAACTGGGTGTGGGTGTCGTATGCGATCATTTAAATCACCATGATCCCTTTTGGTGAGGTCAGTGTACAGATTTCATTTCTATTACACCTTCGGCGTTTTTTTGACTGAATTGCAAGCGCCATTGCCAAATGGGCAAAACCGTTTAATCCACTCAGCAACATAATAGACATGAAGGCTTTTTAAAGGATCTGTAACGAATTCAATATTAACACCAGACAGGCTTTTTGACAAAAGTTGGATCATAATCATGGCCTAGGCGACCTTTATTTTCGGGGCACGCACAGAAGTATAACTATGACTGGCATCTCCTTTCAAATCTTTTTTTTTTGGCAAAACTGTTGAGCCTGGGTCCCTACAGCAAGAGCATAAAAAAAGCATGGACAACTTATCTTAGACACTTCTAAGGGCCTAAATAGGGCGGGAATAGAACGAATAAACGACTCTATTCGTACTTACGTTTGGTGTTTGCTAGGTTCGCAAAACACAGGCAAGATCAAGCATAACTGATTTCCCTTTTACTGGCTTTGACGCACAAAAAACAATACTTAGCAAATTTAGAGGACGCCCTTAATTTACAGTTGATTTACCTTCAAGTATTAAAAGATACCAAAAAAGTTTTACAATACGCAAGATCGAAAGTTTGGGCTTTGCTGTTGGCATGGTTTATACATGCTGCCTTCTGGACCCCAGGCTCCGATGGTACAATAAAAAACTTAATAATGAAATTTTTAGCAGGCAATGAACAGAAGGTTGGGAAAAACGACATAAATTCTGGGCCAGTAATATTCAAGCAGTAAACAAACACCCAAGAATAAGTCATCTAATTCCCGAAGTCCAAACCCCCCAAAATCATTGAAGACTCAGCAAAGCTCGCGGACTCTGTCGCGATGACCCTGAATTGAAAGACAGCGCTTGTTCTTGGATTAACTGGCCTAGGGGTTACTTTGGGCTTTATCTTACTAAAAATTAAACCGATATTAAGAGAACTAATGCCCATAAGTGCTCGGCCATAAAGCCAACTACTTTGCCTGCAGTAGACAAAAGCCCGTAACACACCCCTAATATACCTGGTAAAGCGTCCACGGGTTTACCAGCTAATTTTTTTAATAAACTTGCAAGATGATCAAGTGTTTTTTTACCATGATTTATCAGCGGGGGGGCGATGGCGGCGGAGGAAAGAACTTGACCACCCCCACCTGTAATAGCCATCACCAGTGTACTTATTGCAAATCCTAAGGCCCTTATACGCTTGCTAAGTGACTCCTTGCTCTCTAAACAGGGGTTCGTATTCGTTCTGCTAGCGTCGTGTCTTCATATTAAAATTTTTTCGATAGTTTCTCTATTCTATTCACTGGTTCGTAATGGTCTCGGTTAGTAGTCGCACTTTAGTCTTGCTGATCTCTCTTGTCAGTCTTTTAGTCTTTGGGTTATTCTTTTTTTAATATCAGGCCCTAAGTTGGCGTCATCAGCCTCAACGAGTTTTTCTTTTTCTCTTTTTATATGCTCATCTAGTTCACCTAGTTTTGCTAAATTGTTTGTTAATTCGCCTCTGATCCTTCTCAAAGCATGATCAAGGGCGCTATTTCTCGCATGGGTAGCGGGGAGTCGTGTATAGTCTTTAAGCTGTTTCTTTGAAAAAAATGGTTTCTGCTTCTATTGCATTTATTATTTCATCTGCGATTGATTTAAATTTTTTAAGTTCCCTGTTTTGATTTGGTTAGCTGTTGGGAGTTCTTGTAGTGTGTTTTGAAGTTTTGAAACTGCTCCCCATCTAATTTTGGTCTAGCAATGCCAAAGGCGATTTTGATCTTTCACACTGAGTCTTTGTTAATTTTACTCTTGGCTAAAAACTTTGATGGGTTGGTTTAGTTGTAAGCGAACAGATTCCTTGATCGCCCCTTACAACAAATGACCCTCTTCTAATTCAAAATCATTTGGGTCTATAATTCGGGAGGTTTTGACCTAAACTTTTGTAAAATGCTCGACCGTACTTTCTGTTAATTACGCCGCATTGAGAGCGTGAGCGATTTCCGTGTCAAGGGATCATTTCACTCATGTGTCTCAGGGTCAAAAACATCATAATCTTCTTCATCTTCAATTCCTGCCATGTTTTAAATAATTAACTTTTTATTTTGTTTATAAAAAAATGCCGCAAGCACATGGCTCGATTCTTAAACCCCTATAGAAGATGAAAGAGCCAAAGGCGTGAGGGAAATAAACGGAATTTACTGTTCCAAATAATCCATCTACTATTGATGCAGATCAAATTCTTACTGTCAAATTTCCAGACCTAGGAGCGGATGAAGTGGTTGTGCCAGGCTCTGCTCGTCTTACTTTCAAAATAGAACTCGCTTCAACAACAGGGCCCAAACAGGACAGTTGTACAGAATCTGGGGGGGCAATCGTTAAGAAAATTTCTAAAAACTTGAGGGGCAAGAAATATTTTCTTTACACAATGCAGACATATTTTTAACTATTCTGATCTATGGCTAACCGGGAATGAAAGGGGTGATCTGCGTTTCAAGGAATCGAAAAAAAATGAGCACTAAAACACAGAATAGGCGCCGAAGATGCTAAAGGGCGGTAACAAGTATGTAGCTGTAAAGTTGGTTTGGAAATCGCTTTTCCATTCCTTAGATTTTGAGTTGTTAAAGCGCATGGGACCCTATTTCAAGGAGCATTAAAAAAACAGATTGTCATATGAACTACTTTTAATGAATACAAACGGGTTATTAAATCATAGACACCGAAGCAAAGTACAGCATTTTGACATCTGTTAGAGTTTGACGTTGTTAGCAACCCTTATTTAGCAGAGCTGATTGAGCAACAATATCAGTCAAAATTAGCAATATATTCGAAAGAGTGATTCATCATACAAATTTTCCCAGAAGCAGGGCAGACACTATATGGAATTTTAGTTTTTTGCACCACAGCAATATCGCTTAAAGGTATTTTATTTCTGTGTGAAGATGAAGAACGTCAAAGAGCAAGTGAAAAGTTTTTTAATCCTAAAATAACGAAAGTTCAATGTACATTGACGGTAGTCCCAACCAAATCTACGTAGCGGGCTTAGACCTTATCATCATTTTTGACGAAATAAGAAAAATTTTTTGGGGGTGGGAGGGGTAGAAATCCAACAGCAGACCTAGTGTCTAAAGATTTACATCTTCACAATGTTTTGGCTTGATGATTTTTAACACAAAATACGGTTTATGGATTGACCCAAGGTCAAAAAGAGGATAATGGTTGTATGGAAGCGGGGAGAAACGTGGGGAGACGTAATAAACATTCAAAATTTATAAAGAAGAAGAAGCCGATAAACGCCTTAATGTACATTTGTTTTTATTATAGATGCGCAGCTGAATATTCAAGAAAACAGATTAAAATATGTATTATTACTAAAATTTTTTTTCATTTTATAAAAGATGTCTGTTCAGGTTTATCCAAATGTGCCTACAGCACGGAGATGCCAAGAGAGAGATAGCAGGCAATTTGCTGTTATAGAAACCCTGAAGTAAAAACTTCAGGGTTAACAAACATTACACAATGCAACAAAAAAATAGAGCAAGACCCTTTTAAAATACAGCAAAACCAAACGAAGGTATTTGCTGTCTTTTAAAGCTGTTACATATGTTAATACTGGAGCATCGACTATAAATGCTCTATCAGCAGGAACAAGTGTAGGCCTTTTAGCAACGGGCATAGGCGCACCCCCAGCTTTACCTTTTAGGCAGTTTGTCCCTTTGTTTGGCCTGTGTTCATTAGCTGTAGGTGCTGCTAGCAAAAAATTAAAAACTAAAAAATCCAAAAGCAAACAGCTATGGTTCAACTAATAAACAGCTAAAAATTAGCTCGTTCAAAAATGACAATAAATAAAGCGTAGTTGACTCAAAACATCACGGATGAAGAATTTAATCGTTTACAGGTGATTTTGATGACTACAAAAGACAAAAGTTTTATCTTCAAAGAAAGGCGAGGGCAACTTTTTTCACAGCCAGACGCGAGCAGATTAAAAAAAGGAAAGCTTAAAAAAAAGTAAACGAGACATTAAACTCTGTTCTAAACAGCTCACATTAACAACACCAAAAGGTGTTTATACTTTAGTTTATGAGTCCAAGCGTAAAAGACCGTTGATATTGATTATGATTAATTTTTTTTTTAATTGACAAAAACCACTAATATGTTAAAATATAGCGATAACTGTTATGTAAAAAAGGTTTTCTTAGGCAGAAAACAATATGATTAAATTATAGCATAATGTTTGTTAGCTAGGACAAATATTGTTTCCACACCAGTCTGCCCACAAATCAATGAGCAATGAGGAGTTTTTGTCATAAGTTTAACTGCTCCATAGTTTTATAGAAGAATTTAATCTAATCCAGTTATTATTTTTATCATACTCTCTGTTAGAACCTGTTCAGTATAATAAAATCTATGAGGCCTAAATGTGTAAGATTAATCCAATTCAGTGCTTTAAGATTGTTTCTATTTAGACTAATATTGATTTTGTTGCTTGTTGTTATGACCTTAATATCCTCGCCATTGTGAAGAACGACGACAGTAACTTTAAGACTGTCAACGTCTAAATTTTGCCAGCTAATTAGAATTCCTTTAAAAAGGACGTCACTAACGCCCACAACCCCATCCCTCTCCTTATCTTTTAAGACAGAAATTTCAAATATCATTGTGAACGTGTCTCCTAATTTCATTTGTGGAATGAATTGTAATTCTGTAGAAGCATCTTTTAAAACCGTTTCTCTTCTGTGGAGGATGTACTGTTTATTCCCATACGGCTTTATTTCAATCTCTTTCCGACTATTGTCCTCTGGCATAAGACTTACATGTAAAGGGCCAGAGTTGAATGCTTTTCTGAAACTTTTTTGACGGCCAAAAAATGTAAATGGGCTTATGAATTCAAATTTTATTTCCCATTCTAAATATGGTTCTAAGTGCCATTTGCTGTCAGGTTTTCGAACTATTTTATATTCATACTGGCCAACATTATTTGCTTCTAGATTGCGCAGTTGCTCTAGTTTAGGAAACTTTTTGCTGTCGCCAACCTCTTTGCGTTTATAATCACCATCTTTAGTGTACTCAAAACCATACAAAGCGCCTATCTCACCATTCTGTTCAAAGTCCGCAATGTCTGCAAGGTCTTTTAATTCTAAGGTTATACACCTTACAGGCGCCAATGTAACTCCTGGTTCTTCTGGCCCACGCGACATTATTTTTTAGTAACGTATTATTTTATTTCTAAAACAATGTGCAGGTTATCACATTTTACAACTTTCCCCGTTTTGTCTTTGATTTTTATATTAAATGATCCGACCCTCCCACAAACTAATCTTTTAAACTGTAAATTAGGGAATTGTATAATTTCATAATCGCAATATGCAGCTTTCCCTGACGGAAGAGCTCTTAAAACAGTTGAGGGCCTTCCGTTATATAAGTTTTCATCAGTGCTCAGCTCATCCAAATGAACATAGAGTAATGAATGTAATGCAAGATCGAGCGGACTTTCCCCCTCATAAGTAGTTTTGGCTGGTGTAACTCTAAATCTATAATTGTTAGCTGTAAAGCCTAACATTTTAGCTAGCTCTTTATCAAAATAGTAACCTACTTCTTCTTCAGGCTTGAATGTTAACATTGTTTTTAGATTTGCATTGTTAAGTTTGAGAGCAATGTCGAAGTTACTCATTGCTTCTTTTAGTGAGCAAAACCCGTAATAACCATCAGGTATTGTTAACTGGCTAACTTTGACCCCTGTTTGTCAATTTTCTGAATCTTATTATTCTTCTTTGATTCACTTATATTAAACCATACGACTTTGTAAAATATTTCATGAAGTGCAACCGTTTTGGCTCCGCAATTGTTTTCAATAGCATGTTCTAAAAACGAAGGGCGGTCTTGGGTTGTTATTGTTACAAACATTTTTTTAAACGAAATAAAAATGAGTGCATTCAAAATATACTGGTGCAAAATATTCTGTTGGGCCGCACTACAATCTTAAAAATATAGCAACTGATACTCTTGACATTGCTGTGACCCAGACTGCCTCTTTTCATAAAAAGGTGAGTACCCCCCTATTGAAAACGACCACATCAAGAAAGCGTGGTTCAGTCATCCGATGCAGTTTTATCAGAACCAGTTAAACTTTGCTGTGTTTTGCGCATTAACTGGGTGTGGAGTGTCGTATGCCGATCATTTAAATCACCATGATCCTTTGGTGAGGTCAGTGTACAGATTTCATTTCTATTACACCTTCAGGCGTATTTTGACTGAATTGCAAGCGCCATTGCCAAATGACAAAACCGTTTAATCCACTCAGCAACATAATAGACATGAAGGCTTTTGAAAGGATCTGTAACGAATTCAATATTAACACCAAGACAGGCTTTAGACAAAAGTTGGATCATAATCATGGCCTAGGCGACCTTTATTTTCGGGGCACGCACAGAAAGTATAACTATGACTGGCATCCTCCTTTCAAATCTTTCTTTTTTGGCAAAACTGTTTGAGCCTGGGTCCCTACAGCAAGAGCATAAAACAGCATGGACAACATTTATCTTAGACACTTCTAAGGGCCTAACTAGGGCGGGAATAGAACGAATAAACGACTCTATTCGTACTTACGTTTGGTGTTTGCTAGGTTCGCAAGCACAGGCAAGATCAAGCATAACTGATCCTTCTACTGCTTTGACGCACAAAAACAATACTTAGCAAATTTAGAGGACGCCATTAATTCTACAGTTGATTTACCTTCAAGTATTAAAAGATACCAAAATGTTTTACAATACGCAAGATCGAAAGTAGACTTTGCTGTTTGGCACTGGTTTATACATGCTGCCTTCTGACCTCAGGCTCCAGATAGGTACAATAATAAACTATAATAATGAAATTCTTATAGCAGGCAATGAACAGAAGGTTGGGAAAAAACGACATAAATTCTGGGCCAGTAATATTACAAGCAGTAAACAAACACCCAAGAATAAGTCATCTAATTCCCGAAGTCCAAACCCCCAAAGTCATTGAAGACTCAGCAAAGCTCGCGGACTCTGTTCGCGATGACCATGAATATGAAAAGACAGCGCTTGTTCTTGGATTAACTGGCCTAGGATTACTTGGTCTTTATCTTACTAAAAATTAAACCCGACTATTAAGAGAACTAATGCCCATAAGTGCTCGGCCATAAAGCCAACTACTTTGCCTGCAGTAGACAAAAGCCAGCTAACAACACCCCCTAATATACCTGGTAAAGCGTCCACGGCTTTACCAGCTAATTTTTTTAATAAACTTGCAAGATGATCAAGCTGTTTTTTTAACCATGATTTATCAGCGGAGGCGATGGCGGCGGAGGTAATGAACTTTGACCACCGCCACCTGTAATAGCCATCACCAGTGTACTTATTGCAAATCCTAAGGCCGTTATAACGCTTGCTAATGTGACTCCTTGCTCTCTAAACAGTGTTCGTATTCGTTCTGCTAGCGTCGTGTCTTCATATAAAATTTTTTCGATAGTTTCTCTTATTCTATTCACTTGAGTTCGTAAATGGTCTCGGTTAGTAGTCAGCACTTCTAGTCTTGCTGATCTCTCTTGTTCAGATCTTTTAGTCTTTGGGTTATTCTTTTTTTAATATCAGGCCCTAAGTTGGCGTCAATCAGCCTCAACGAGTTTTTCTTTTTCTCTTTTTATATGCTCATCTAGTTCACCTAGTTTTGCTAAATTGTTTGTTAATTCGCCTCTGATCCTTCTCAAAGCATGATCAAGGGCCGCTATTTCTCGCATGGGTAGCGGGGAGTCGTGTATAGTCTTTAAAGCTGTTTCTTCTGAAAAACTGGTTTCTGCTTCTATTGCATTTATTATTTCATCTGCCGATGATTTAATTCTTTAAGTTCCATGTTTTGTATTTGGTTAGCTGTTGGGAGTTCTTGTAGTGTGTTTTTGAAGTTTAGAAACTGCCTCCCTATCTAATTTTGGTCTAGCAATGCCAAGGCGATTTTGATCTTTCACACTGAGTCTTTGTATAATTGTACTCTTGGCTAAAAACTTTGATGGGTCTGGTTTAGTTGTAAGCCGAACAGATTCTCCTTGATCGCCCCTTACAAACAAATGACCATCTTCTAATTCAAAATCATTTGGGTCTATAAATTCGGGAGGTTCTTGACCTAAACTTTGTAAAATGCTCCGACCGTACTTTCTGTTAATTCACGCCGCATTGAGAGCGCTGAGCGATGCCGTGTCAAAGGGATCATTTCACTCATGTCGTCTCCAGGGTCAAAAACATCATAATCTTCTTCATCTTCAATTCCTGCCATGTTTTAAATAATTAACTTTTTATTTTGTTTATAAAAAAATGCCGCAAGCACATGGCTCGATTCTTAAACCCGTATAGAAGACTGAAAGAGCCCAAAGGCGTGAAGGGAAATAAACGGAATATTACTGTTCCAAATAATCCATCTACTATTGATGCAGATCAAATTCTTACTGTCAAATTTCCAGACCTAGGAGCGGATGAAGTGGTTGTGCCAGGCTCTGCTCGTCTTACTTTCAAAATAGAACTCGCTTCAACAACAGACCCAAACAGGACAGTTGTACAGAATCTGGGGCGGGCAATCGTTAAGAAAATTTCTATAAAACTTGAGGGGCAAGAAATATTTTCTTTACACAATGCAGACATATTTTTAACCTATTCTGATCTATGGCTAACCGGGAATGAAAGGGCTGATCTTGCGTTTCAAGGAATCGAAAATAATGAAGCACTAAAACACAGAATAGGCGCCGAAGATGCTAAAGACGGTAACAAGTATGTAGCTGTAAAGTTTGCGTATGGAAATCGCTTTTCCATTCCCTTAGATTTTGAGTTGTTAAAAGCGCATGGACCATACTTTCAAGGAGCATTAAAAGACAGATTGTCATATGAACTAACTTTTAATGAATACAAACGGGTTATTAAATCATCAGACACCGAAGCAAAGTACAGCATTTCTGACATCTCGTTAGAGTTTGACGTTGTTAGCAACCCTTATTTAGCAGAGCTGATTGAGCAACAATATCAGTCAAAATTAGCAATAATATTACGAAAGAGTGATTCATCATACAACATATCCCAGAAGCAGGGCAGACACTATAATGGAATTTTAGTTTTAGCACCACAGCAATATCGCTTAAAGGTATTTTATGCTGTGTGAAGATGAAGAACGTCAAAGAGCAAGTGAAAAGTTTTTTAATCCTAAAATAACGAAAGTTCAATGTACATTGACGGTAGTCCCAACCAAATCTACGCTAGCGGGCTTAGACCTTATCATCATTTTGACGAAATAAGAAAATTGTTTGGGGGTGGGAGGGGTAGAAATCCAACAGCAGACCTAGTGTCTAAAGATTTACATCTTCACAATGTTAGGCTTGATGATTATTTAACAACAAAATACGGTTTATGGATTGACCTAAGGTCAACAGAGGATAATGAGTTGTATGGAAGCGGGAGAAACGTGAGAGACGTAATAAACATTCAAATTGATAAAGAAGAAGAAGCCGATAAACGCTTAATGTACATTTGTTTTTATTATATGATGCGCAGCTGAATATTCAAGAAAACAGATTAAAATATGTATTATACTAAATTATTTTTCATTTATAAAAAGCATGTCTGTTCAGGTTTATCCAAATGTGCCTACAGCACCGGAGATGCCAAGAGAAGAGATAGCAGGCAATTCTGCTGTTATAGAAACCCCTGAAGTAAAAACTTCAGATTAACAAACATTACACAAATGCAACAAAAACTAGAGCAAGACCTTTCAAAATACAGCAAAACCAAACGAAGGTATTCTGCTGTCTTTAATGCTGTTACATATGTTAATACTGGAGCATCGACTATAGTGCTCTATCAGCAGGAACAAGTGTAGGCCTTTTAGCAACGGGCATAGGCGCACCCGCAGCTTTACCTCTAGGCAGTTTGTCCTTAGCTCTTGGCCTGTGTTCATTAGCTGTAGGTGCTGCTAGCAAAAAATAAAAACTAAACTCCAAAAGCACACAGCTATGGTTCAACTAATAACAGCTAAACTTAGCTCGTTCAAACTGACAATAAATAAAGCGCTAGTTGACTCAAACATCACGGATGAAGAATTTAATCGTTTACAGGCTGATTTTGATGACTACAAAAGACAAAAGTTTGATCTTCAAAGAAAGGCGAGGGCAACTTTTTCTCAACAGCCAGACGCCGAGCAGATAAAAAAAGGAATGCTTAAAAAAAAGTAAACGAGACATTAAACTCTGTTCTAAACAGCTCACATTAACAACACCAAAAGGTGTTTATACTTTAGTTTATGAGTCCAAGCGTAAAAAGACCGTCGATATTGATTCTGATTAAGTATTTTTTTTTAATTTAAATAAATATTTTGAGTTAGAAAAGAGACTCAACATGGATAAGATATATGAAGGACAAGACGAATTTTTTGAAGGAATGCAAGAAAATTTATCAAGAGCACTGAATGATATTGATTTAGAAGTTATTGATCCAGCAAGCGTACGGGCAAGTGTTGCTCATGCTATTTCTCAAGTTCCAGGCAAACTAACAATAGACCCGCCAGTTAAAGTAATGTTAGCTGTTTTAATCGACTATGTAACAATAAATGAAGAAAGCCTAGAAGTCTGGGTCTCAACTAAACAGCAGACTATTCTTTCCTCTAATGACTTAACTCCCGGTTGGGCAGACGAACTGCTTACACAGTTTGACGCTGCCGCTGAAGAAGCCAAAATGAGAGGCTCTGGTTGGTCAGAGGGCGAAGTCTTAGAGATCAGATTAAAACAGTCTAAGTATGCACCGATTGTAGGCAGGGCTTACATTCAACTACCTCCAGCATTAGTCGCAAAAAGAGCAGTTCTAAACATAAA
>JAFLJL010013835.1:17500-21775 GCA_018398815.1 Conus ventricosus | reverse complement strand
CTACATACATACAAACATACACACATCAATACATAAATAAAATAATATATGATAAATATACGAAAATAGACAGTGTAATAATAACACAGACAGAGAGATGGATGATAGATAGATAAGATAATAGATAGACAGATAGATAGAAGATAGAAGATAGATGATAATAGATATAGATAGAAGATAGATGATAGATAGATAGATAGATGATAGATAGATAAGATAAGATAAGATAAGATAGATAGAAAGGTGGTTAGTAGATAATAGAGACAAGGGATAGATAGATAGATAGATAGATAGATAGATAGAAAGATGAAGATAGATAGATAAAGATAGATAGATAGATAGATAGATAGATAGATAGATAGATAGATAGATAGATAGATAGATAGATAGATAAGATAAAAGACGAAGGGTAAGTGGATAATCGAGACAGACAGATGATGGCCAGATAGATAAATAAAATAGATGATAGATAGACAGATAATGATAGGGATAATAATGATAGAGACAGAGAGATGGATGATGGATAGATAGATAGATAGATAGATAGATAGATAGATAGATAGATAGACAGATAGATAGATAGAGCAATCATTTTTTTTCCTCACATTGGGCATTCTTCGTTTTCATCGTCTTGAATGATACTTGTCTTGCCCGAGAAAGACCAAAGAGGTCGAAACGCGCGGTCTTTGTCTTGCAATTTGTTTGTTTCTTTCTTTCTTTCAGCGGCATAGCGTTTAACTTCGCCCACACTTAGGTCACTTTGAAACTGACTTTAATTCTGCAGTCTGATGTGCTGCGTATTACACTGCCCAAAACCATTTGCCAAAGAAATCCCATCAAACAAACAAACAAAAAAAGGTATTCGCTGTTCTGATGCCCAGTGTAAAATCCTGGCTGCCATTTGGTGAAACATCAAAGTAAACGATCAATAGTTTTTTGTCCAGGCAGCTTTCTACTGAAATTGTCTAAAATGAGTTCTTCCTTTCTTTCTTTCTGGGAATTTACGTGTGTGCAAGATGTTATGCGTTATGGAAGCAAGCAGGACAGGAACCAGTGGCCAAGCAGATTCTGTGGAGAAGTGGGGCTGGACTGGACACACTCTCAGGAAGCCAGCATCCAGCACCACACACCAAGCCCTGACCTGGAACCCGCAGGGGAAAAGGAAGAGAGGCCGACCTCGAAGCAGCTGGAGGCGAGACACTGAGGCAGAGATTAAGAGGCAGGGGACCAACTGGACAGGCATTCAGCGAGCAGCCCAGAACCGAGTGCGATGGCGGAGTGTTGTCGATGGCTTATGCTGACCCTTGAGCTATGGGCCTAAGTAAGTACGTAAGATGTTATGCGTGCGTTCACACACGGAACCCCGGTTTATAGTCTCATTCGAAGGATTGTATGGGGAATGGAGTCAGAACAAATGTTAACTCCGAGGGGAAAAAAACCCTGTACCGAAATTCGAACCCGCAACTCAAAATGAGCTCAGCTAGGTTGGGTACATTGGACTGTTGGTTCAATGTATTAGACAAAGTTCAATACGTCGACTTTTGTGTAGCCAGCATAAAAAAAACTGTCCTTTTTTAACTTAAAAAGCTGAACGCTGGTTTTGACCTCTGGATCTATGGCATACAGTTCATGACTGTTTAACACGTATTCACCATTCTCTCTCTCTCTCTCTCTCCTCTCTCCTCCTCTCTCTCTCTCTCTCTCTCTCTCTCTCTCTCTCTCTCTCTCTCTCTCTCTCTCTCTCCTCTCTCTCTCTTCACACACCACACACACACACACACACACACCACACACACACACACACACACACACACACACACACACGATTTATACATTTGTGTGTGTGTGGGGGGGGGGGGGGGTTGTACGTGCGTGCGTGCGTGTATGTGTACGTGCGCGCGCGCACACACGCGTGTGTTGTGTATGTTGTGTGTGTGTGTGTGTGTGTGTGTGTTGTGTTGTGTGGTGTGTGTGGTGTGTGTGTGTGTGTGTGTGGTGTGGTGTGTGTGTGTGTGTGTGTGTGTGTGTTGTAAGTCGAGATACAAAGATGGCGTAAGAGGGGCGTGGAGAGGAAAGGTGTAGGGTTGGAGGTGCCAGGAGATAGGAAGAGGAGGAAGGAGGGGAGTGGGGGAAAGGGGCAGGGGAGGGGGCATTCAATTAAACCATTTCGATAGTGCGTGCATGAAAGGCTGTCTTGCGGGCGCCGGAAAAAAAGGAATATCGATTTGCCATAATTATGAATCCTGATACATTCATCTATGTTCCCTGCTATTATCCTGAATTATTTACCACGCACTGCGATTACTGACAACGAAATTTAGGATTCACATTACGCAGGCCCGACTCACTATGTTATGGCTAGACTGGGGCATCTTCGATTTTTGATACTTGATCGGTGTGTGTGTGTGTGTGTGTGGTGTGTGTGTGTGTGTGTGTGTGTGTGGTGTGCGTGCGTGCGTGTGCGTGCGTGCGTGCGTGCGTGCGTGCGTGTCGTGCGTGGTGCGTGTGTGTGTGTGTGTGTGTGTGTGTGTGTGCTTTTGAGAGCGAGAGAGAGGGGGATGGAGAGGGAGAGAGAGAGGGGGAAGGACGGACAGACAGACTGTTGGACAGGAGAGAGAGAAGATGAGGAAGCTGGAGAGACAAAACGAGAGAGGGAGAGGAGAAAGAGAGGAGGAGGGAGAGATGGAGGGGGGAATGGGAGACAGACAGACAGAGAGAGAGAGACAGACAGACACAGATAGATAGATGAACAGATAGAGACAGAAGAAGAAGAAGAAGAAGAAGAAGAAGAAGAAGAAGAAGAAGAAGAAAGAAGAAAAAGAAGAGAAAGAGAGAGAGAGAGAGAGGAAGAGAGAGAGAGACAGCGAGAGAGAGAGAGAGAGAGGAGAAGGAGAGAGAGAGGGAGAGAGAGAGAGAGAGAGAGAGAGAGAGAGAGAGAGAGAGAGAGAGAGAGAGAGACAGAGAGATTATTTATTCATTATAGGCCAAGGTTCCTTATGAAGGGGATGGATTAAACATGTACAAAAACTAATAACGTGAACATGTAAACAAAATGGACACAGCACATAATCAAGAACATGCTATGCACCGGTGTTTGAAAGCTTTATGTACGTACAATACATACTTTTTAACAACATTCTCATTGGTACAAGCCATGACTTGGACGAGTCTAAACACGGATGGTTTTCGATAATACCTAGGAGGAATAAACTCAGAGAGAGAGAGAGAGAGAGAGAGAGAGAGAGAGAGAGAGAGAAGGAGGAGAGAGAGAGAGAGGAATGAATGTGCGTGTGTGCACGTGTGTTTATATAAGTGTGTACTCACGTGCCTGAATACATCTTTGTGGGTAAGTAAGTGATATCAGAATTTATAGTAGCAGCAGCAGCAGTAGCAGTTGTAATAGCAGCAGCGGCGTCAGCGCAGTAGTAGTAGTAGTCGCAGCAGAAGCAGCAGCAACAGCAGCAGTATAGTAGTTATAGTGGCACAAGTAAGTCGGTAACAATGTGCTTGAGTGATCAACAGATTGTTTGTGAGCTCAAAGAAGAAGAAGAAGAAGAATGTAATTGAGTGACGAAGGAATGAGGATGGTGTCCGAGGAAGAGATGGGAGGAGGAGAGAAGGAGGAGGAGGAGGAACCTAACACAATTAAAGCACAACACAGCAGAGTGCACGAGAGGCGATATTTTCAGTACAGAGGACAACTAAATCGGACCAGTGCAATCAGTCGTACTAATTGTACGGCTAGCTGACTGTACTGAACGGCACACAATCACGCAACTAATTGACCAGATGGTCGTGACGGTTTATAAGTACTGCCATAGATGCAGAGGCAACAGGATAAGTATCACATCTCGCTTTCCCCTTTTCACCTCTGTTGGAATCCTGCTCACTTGCGCAAGTTACTACCCATTTCTAGGCACCTACAGTCCCCGTAGGTTGCGTGGAACTTGTTGTGCTGGTTGTGCTGCTCTCACGAGGAACTAACGACGCATGCTGTCTCTTTGTTGTCCATGTTCCACCAGTTAGTTTCAAAGTAAGGTGACTACAGGCGGAAACTGGACAAAATTAAAAGAAAACTTACTGTTCTGCCCGCCGAAAGAGACAAACAAATGACAAGACAAGACGGCGCGTTTTGACATCTTTGGTCTTCTTCAGGCACGACAACCAACATGGAACACAATGAACATGGAGAGCGAAAAATCAGTTATCTCTTCAAATGTGGCACAAAACGAATGTGGAATTCCACATCTAATTTGTGCTCAGTTTGAGGAGATA
>JAFLJL010013835.1:7500-10000 GCA_018398815.1 Conus ventricosus | reverse complement strand
TTTTGACAATAGTTTTACTCACATTACAACCACTCACTCACACTAGCACTCCAGAAGGGGTATGGGTCATAACAAAGAAGAAAAAGATAGCCGAGAGAGGAAAAGAAAGAAAAAAAAATGGGGCATAGAAGAGAAAGGCACTATTCAGAACTAACTGACTTAGGGGACAAAGTAAATTGAACAGACCACAAAACCCCTCCAATACCTCGGGATCCCGCTACTGTCCCAACCTAACCCACTAAACCACTACAAGAACATTCAGCAAAATAACAGAAGAAAGACAGTATTAGAAACAATGCTGCATCCAACGGGACCTAATCAACTAGACGTAAACAAAACAAAACAAAACAAGAAAAAACAACAAAACGAATCAGTGACCGGCTTTAAACCCACGCACACGCACGCCAGACCCACACCCACACCACACAAAAATGGAACTCAACTCTCCGAGTCCATGAACCGAGGAGGTTCGTATAAGGAGGTGGATCCTGTAGAGGGGTGACGCTCGTAGTGGGCTGGTCTTCCAGTCCGAGGTGAAGCAGGTGTCTCAGCAAAGGAGACGAGGTTCACCTCCAGTCCGCAAGCTGGAAAGCGACTGGTGCCTGGACGCAGGATGCTGACTGCAGGGTCCGTGGATGCTGGCCTTCCAGCAGCCAAAGACCGGAGCTGCAGCTTTAGAAAAAACAGGCAAAACAAATCCCGCCCTACGGCGGAGATCAGTCTCCAGATGAGAAGTCATCTCCCTATAGTCCTTGTCAGTGTGTGGCAACATGGTGGGTCCGGCAGTGCGTCAGTGTGAAGGGTCACAATGCCGTAATAAGGTCAACAATGTCTGTCACTATAAAAGGGCAAATAAACTATAATTTCTTTCCCTTTTTCTTTTGCTTTTATTTGACCTGTATTAAGGATAACTTCCTTTGTCAAAACCTACAATGAATAACAATCAGAATTCATCCACACGTCTGTCACACAAACATATAAGACAAGGACACAACGAGAACGGAACCACATGTGGGGCGATACGGCAGGAATTCCAACTCCGCGGTCTAAATGACTAGCCGTTCGAACGCTCATGCGTTCCACGATCCGTCTCGTGTCCGTAAAACAACAAGGAAAATGAAACTAACATTTCTGATATCTTTCCGGCCCAAATCACATACTGAGCGAGATAAG
Source organism: Conus ventricosus (assembly GCA_018398815.1). Classification (NCBI taxonomy): domain Eukaryota; kingdom Metazoa; phylum Mollusca; class Gastropoda; order Neogastropoda; family Conidae; genus Conus; species Conus ventricosus. The sequence continues at coordinate 8,827 of JAFLJL010013835.1, read as the reverse complement.
CATTGACTCAACCTGTGTAATCAGAAGAAAACAAACACAGCTTCCATGACCGAAATGAAGGGATATAATATATTAAGCGATTTTCAACTTAGTCCAAAGTAACAGAATCCCTAGCCACTAAGGACCAAAAACACAATTAAAGATAATGCGTTTCTACAACTCTACAACAAGACGCATATCTCGATACCATTTCCATACCTGCTCCCCTTCTTTGGAGCAGTTACACACAGAAAAGGTGTGTCCGAGCCAACAGCACATGAAGGCAGAAGAAAAACCTCTCAACCGCTGAAAGGTTAGAAAACCCAAATAAAACAAAACTGTCCAAAACAGACCATATATTTACCAAAATGGCGGGTGGGCGAGGTGAGAAACGGTTCGCTCCCCAGTCCAATGAAGGATGGCAGCCGTAACCGTGCCGGTCCTCACTGAAGGGACTCCAGGTCAGGGACGACCCAAAGGTGGTTCTTCTAGCTGGCAGGGATAGGGATCCCAGAGGTGTCCAGTGGAATACTTTCCAACCCGGTGAAGGGCGAAAGACTTTTCCACAAACTCCACACCGAAGTGGACAAAGAAAAGTGAAACCAGCTAGCAGAGATGGAGATCTCTCCGACTCGACGGTCCGTCAATGAGTGCCACACCACTAGCCTAACAAAGATGGCAACAGGTAACAAAACAGCTCACCTGTGGCATCTGACACAGCTGATGAATCACGTGGAAAACGATAAAAGAACAGAAAAAGAAGGCTTTAAAGAAAAAAAATGAAGAGAAATATTGGAGGATGGGAAAAAATGCACGGACGTAGCGCACCCGGGATGACACAAATAACACATGGGTCAACACCCGGCCAATGTAGTGAAGATGTCACTGGTAACACTCCACTTTATACTGGGTTTGAGAAGAAATGATTCATCTTCTAAACCAAAAGTATTTTCGTCCGTGACAGTTCCAGTCTGGCGGATTGTTGTTGATGGCCTTTGCTCCAGTCTGGCGGATTGTTGTTGATGGTCTTTGCTCCAGCGGCAGCTGATGGCTTGAATGAATGAATGCATTGGTTCCATGCTTTCTCCGTCAACCATCAACGTTTGAATGCCACATGTTGGCAGTTTGTTTATTTGTTTGTTGTGCCAAATTAACAGTATTAGGTTCAAGATATGATTAAGGTGTTCCGTAGGAGTGTCAGCAATATGCAACCTGTTGAATCATGACTGAAGTCAGTGCATTGTAGGAAACTTGTCTCACACACACACACACACACACACACACACACACACACACACACACACACACAACACACACACACACACACACACACACACACACACACACA
>JAFLJL010013834.1:22500-24523 GCA_018398815.1 Conus ventricosus | reverse complement strand
AGAAAAAAGTTATGTAATGATGTGAGTTGTCTTTTATTGTTGGATTGCAACTCGCTTGGAATAAAATCTTTATCGTGGATGTGTTGAGAGAGGGACTACTGGAGTCAGGATGACGGTGAAAAAGTTAAAAGGCACGGGCGTAATCTGTTCTTAGGACATTTCCATTAATCACTTCATTTTATACTTCTTGATTTTATAGTAATATTGATCAACACGTGTTATTATCTCCCGTGCATCATCATCATCATCATCATCATCATCATCATCATCATCATCATCATCATCATCATTATTGTTGTTGTTGTTATTATTATAATTGTTGTTGTTGTTGTTGTTGTTGTTGTTGTTGTTGTTGTTATTACTATTACTATCATTATTTGTCATTAGTATCATTACCAACATTATTGTATCGCTGATTTTACGGAAGAAAGATTTTTAACGAAGCTTCTGGTGCGTTTTAGAAGATGTATTTTAAAGAGATGTGTGAAAGTTTGTTGTTGTTGTTGTTGTTGTTGTTGTTGTTGTTGTTGTTTTCAAAGACGATTTGTGAGTTGATTTTAACGTGGTGACAGCCCTGATACGGCCCTTTGCGGTCGGCTGGGCTATAAGCAACATTACCTTACCTTACCTTGTTGTCGCTGTTGTTTCATTGTTTTGTTGTTTAAATTGTTGTTGCTTTCGTTGTTTGAACACATATTTTCTACATCACTTCCCCCAACCTCTGCCCGTTTGTGTTCAGTTCTTTACTACGTAATTGTAGCTGACTCACTGAGATCAGAAACCTGTTTGCCGGCTTGTTTGATGTTTACATGATGTTTGTCCTGCCTAAAGAAGACCAGTCGACCAAAATGCGATGCGTCTGTTTGTAAGCTTGCTCACTCGATTCATTTGGCGGTTCAGTGATTTCCTTTCTTTCTTCTTAAGAAAAAAAAAACTTTTGCTATGTTGCTTCAATTACAGCCACAAATCGTCCGACCTCAAGACAAGCACAGGAAGAAAGAAGCAGTTAGTGCCCATCCTGACAGCACAGAGAGCAGCAGTCTTGGTGCTATGTCCAGGTCTCTGGGGAAAATGAAGTGACCTGCTTGGTTCAGAGTAGGTTGTTTGCTTGTTTGTTTGTTTGTTTCTTTGTTTGTTGAAACACTGAAAACGAAGAGACTGCTGCGTTACTGAAAATGACTCAAAAAGCAAATAAACTCATAAAACAAGAGATATAAAGTATCGCAAATTTAGTCGACTGTACAAAAGAAGCACGTCAATTTTTGGACACAAAGTCTTCCTCAGACGTAACAATTGCAAACAAACATGATGAACAAAACAGTACTTCTCTTTGGACTGACAGGAGAGAAATAACAATGTTTGTGTGTGTGTTTTGTTTAGATGGTTTGTTGAAATGGATGTTGTCTTTTTATAGGTGTCTTTCTTTTTGTCAGAGAATGATACGAGTAAACGATTGCTGTTGTAACTATTTCTACGTTAATGTCTCTCCACTGTTCCCTGTCACGTATATTGAAGAAATGTAAAAAAAAAAAAATCCGTGTAGAAATATCTTCTGTACATCGTTATCCTCTATACTGTTTAGTACCTTATAAATTACATTTTGAAGTGTTCACGACCTAGTCGTCTGTCTTTTAACGAAACGTAGATCCGTCCCTAGGTGATACATTCCTCCATAGTTTCATTCTCCGAATGGCTCTTTCCTGTTTGTTGGTATGGAACAACTCTCCAACAACGCCCTGTACGAGCACTGCATTGGCCGCCTTGGAATACAGTTGCTAGATGATGTTGAACGTTTCTGACTGATGAAGAGAGGAAAGTGAGATACGGGAGAGTCGAAAATATCCAGGATGCTCCTGACAAGACAGAACCGACCGAGGCGCCATCAGAGACATACCAACTGGTCCATGGAACATTGTGAAGGACAGCGCCAACCAGGCTGTTCTTCGTGCGTATGTTACAGATTTCTACTACCCTGGCTATAATGAAGAACAAAAACAACATGAAATGCATCCATAACGAACTA